>JAKZET010000085.1:0-19975 GCA_023653495.1 Melastoma candidum
AGCAACATCGGGAGATTGTCCAAATCCCTCCCAATCCCCCCCGACCAAAATCGTGTAATAAAAAGAAGAAAAAGAAACCATGTCTCAGGTAAATCCATCCATCGTCCTTCCATCTTCATTAATCCTTCTTGTCCGATTGATTGGGGACTTCCTCTGGATCGTCAAGATTCTTGTGTCTTTCGGCGTTCCTTCAGTCTTTTCCGATGTCATGCTAGAAATGGGGATTTGGCGGATTCCGTGTTGGCGTTTGCCGATTTCTGGATCTTCGTTGTCGTTGGCTTCTCTTTCAGATGCATTTTTTTAGGGGTTTTTCTTTTTTTTTAAATCGGAATTAGATTTGACTTGTGGCGCGTTGACTTTTGAGCTTTTTGCGATGATCCGGGTTTTTTGTGTTGATGTGGGGAATGGGATGGGATTAGTTCTTGTTGTGGATTGCGGCGAGTTTGGATTCGGTTGTTGTGGGACGATGATGTGTGGAATCGCGGAATTTGGTGTCGAATGACTCCTGCATCCGTGGATTGAGTCTTTTGCCGTGATCTTGACGTGTGATGGCATGATTCAGATTTTGGTTTCCGTTTGCACCTTAATTCAATTAATGCACTAGATCTTCTTGGTCTGAGCACAAGGGTGCCTACAGATGCATCGAGCTTTTCTCTCGCAGAGAGTTGCTCCAGTTTGAACGTCTGTACAGATTTGTTAGCCAGGCTTTGGTAGAAGTGAATGAGTTGCGGTTCTGTCTTGGTTTGTGTATATCTAGTTCTGGATGCACTTTTCTGAGTCACCTGTTCTGTGCAGACTGTTGTTCTTAAGGTTGGTATGTCGTGCAATGGGTGTGTTGGAGCCGTGAAGAGAGTCCTCGGAAAGATGGAAGGTGCATTTATTCATTGTTCTTCATTCAGATGATATTTTAACTTTGTCTTGCATCTTTAGTTCTCCATTCAGATTGCAATCGGATACCGATTTGAACTCTTCTGACTTGATTGAATTCTCTACTATGACTTGGCTTACTGATCATTTCCGAGTTCAGGGGTGGAATCCTTCGACATTAATCTGGAGGAGCAGAAGGTGACAGTCAAGGGCAACGTGCAGCCCGATGCCGTCCTGCAAACTGTCTCTAAGACCGGGAAGGCAACTGCCTTTTGGGAAGAGAAAGAGCCGGCTGCAGCCACAGATGCTGCCCCACCTCAGGCGGAAACTGAAGTCAAACTGGCCGAAACGGTTGCTGCCGCTTGACCTGCTCGGGATAACATTGCCTGATGGCCTTACGGTGATACTTGGTGTATAGAAAGACTTCCTTTACTTCGAGTTGGTGTCTCATATATCTTAGTCGAGAGCTATGTCGGTTTTCTCGAGCTGTCATGTGTTGTCGTTTCTGGATGTTCGATATGCCATGCCAATTTACCAATAATAATCCCCCCTTTATCAGTAATCCACAACGTTTTCTGATGCATTAACGAAATCCTTGTAATTTACAGTCCTTGGTACATAAGATGGTATTTTTGCATACGCCCCACGAGGCACGCTTAATTCCGTTTAAGAATTCGCAGCGCATGATCATGGCAGCACCCGTTGTAGAACAATACCTAAGCTTGATCCCAGACAACGATGTTTACCAATGGATATGAGCACTCCCAACCTTATACCAGTCGACTGTGTGGCAGAGGTATTAGTGGGTGCCGATGATCGTCAATATCAAGTGGACCAGACAATGGCTCACCCATAACATTAAGTCCCCAACAGAGACCCGCCCGCCCCTGCTTGTAGAAACAACTCACCTCCTGTACGATGTGATCGAAGATGTTGCAGGATAACTCGCGACCACAGGTCCACTTAGCTTGTACAAGAACTACAGGTCCACTTAGCTTGATGAGCGTGGATACCATCTTCCTCGTCCTCCTCCGAGTCCGGACATGGATCCCTGGACAGCAATGGGAACATCCTGCAGCCGCGCCCAAGCATGCATCGTTTTATTTGAAAACGATTTTACGGGATACAAAGATAACAGCATCGTATTTAATTACAGGTTTTGTCATAACAACTCCAAAAATATGTAACAGTTCTGCAGTTATAAACTTATAATAGAAAACATGATCCAGAAAGAAATTATCTATACGAGAAGGACATGCAATCCTACACCTTCAAGGAGCAAACTCACTC
Source organism: Melastoma candidum (assembly GCA_023653495.1). Taxonomy (NCBI): domain Eukaryota; kingdom Viridiplantae; phylum Streptophyta; class Magnoliopsida; order Myrtales; family Melastomataceae; genus Melastoma; species Melastoma candidum. The sequence continues at coordinate 2,158 of JAKZET010000085.1, forward strand.
TAACCGTTACTTCTCCTCGGCTTTCACGGGACAGTTTGCAAAATCGAGAATCTCCCTCCTGCTCTTCACAGTGATTCCTTTCTTCGTGCCGAAGTCGAGCCTGTCCATATCATCTGCGACCCCCATGTATCCGTATAGGATCGTCTCTTCAATTTCATCGCCCTGGGAAGCCGCTGTTTGGGATTGGCTGCGGGAACAGTCATCACCCCCATGAGAAGCTAGTCTCTTGAATTCTTGTCTGCTGCGTTTGTTTACAGTGAAGTACTCATGCAGTCTCCCTGCATTTTCGAGCCCAGAAAACGTCCCCAGGAATTTCGCCAGGATGACGCTCTGGTCTGCAGGCTTCCCGTTGCACACGGTCATTTTACCTGCAGCAAAACCTTTACCTGCCACCGGATCAAAGATGAATGAAACTCATGTATGGCAAATATGTACAAGAGATTGGCCCTTCATCATATCTTTTGCTTGAAACAAGAACATCACTCAGAAAGGCGTTTCCATCTTGGAAGAAGAATGCAATAATCTTAAGTAAAAGGAACTGCACAAACCTCTCAGGAAAGACTCGACGTTGTTGACACTGATGACTTTCTGCTCTTCGGGATTGTCGATCACCATGGATATGTTGTGAATAACCACAATGGGAGGCCACAATATCAAATCCTCCCTAGCAGCCTGAGCTTCTTCTTGAGGCAATACTGTTGCTGCCCAGTTAAACATATCCATGGTAGTGATACCCCACCCAAGCAAAACACAGATAGCCTTGTGTAGACCAAAATGCTGAGCCTTCAGTCCAATCCTGCGGGACATGAGGCAATGCTTTGCCAAGCCCTGAGTGTCCTTAAACTCCTTGGACGAGCTGCAACAAAGAAAAAAACTACAATGCTCACGTGGTTTAAATCTGCTTCTTGTATAATCACAATAGCTAAGTCATTGTTAACAAGTCTCAAGATGATGCAAGTACAATTGCAGAGACAAACATTCAGATACAAGCATACAAATCGGAAGTCTTCGAGTCAAAACATATTCATGCATTGAAAAGGCACATAGAGAGGAATACACAACACACCTCTTCCCACATACAACACAGAATAAAGTCCCAAGTTCCCCTTGTGCCCGGTAACGTTTCTGAACCCATGGATTCAGGTTAACATCCCTTGAGTACTTCAAAAAGAATTCATGTACTAATGTCTCGTATTCCTTGGATCCCTCTGGTGCATCAGGCTCCACAGAAAATTCCACATCACGCACTACTTCCTTGTGACTTTCCACCCGGTTTTTACGAGAATAATCATATCGTTTCTCAATGTCCTGAACTTTATGATAGGCCTTCTTTTGACTGAAATGATGTTCATTATAAGACCTTGAAGGACCAAACTTGTCAGAGGACTTCAACGTTCTGTGGTAATTTTTGAAGAATCTTATGGAATGCTCTCCCTCGCTCTGATGATACTTCTGTTTACTGTATGCTAATCTTTCGATTTGTTGATCTTTGTATGAATATAAATCAGTCAAATCTTCTCCGTGCATCATATCTTCGCAGTTGTCTAGATCCTTGTAATCGACAATTTTCCTCTTATCAGTAATTGGATATCGATGATTGCGTTCAGCAAAGTCTGGTGACACATTATACTTTCTTTCATGGATTTCATTCACCGGTTCTCCAATTCTTTCCTCAAGCTCCTCCTCATCCTCCATTGTCTGGACTCTTGCGGCAGCTCTACGCATTTCTGCCTCATATTCTGCATTGGCTGGATGCGAATAGATGTCTCCTGGATCCATTGGATCACTAGGTTCTTCATAATTGTATTCTGGACTTAGATGTGAGATATGACAATCTTGCTGTTGGTGTAATTTCCACTTGGTGTAAGAATGAGGTGACAATCTTGTCCCATGGACTGAATGAGCACATCCACAGCCCAAACACTTCAGTTGTTTTGGAACAGATATCCCATGTAGAGAGGCATGGCTATGATGGATGTCATCAACTGTGTGTTCCTTAAAATCCATCAGGTCATGTAGTATCATGTTTTTCGATGTATGGTTAACAAACTGGTGATGACCATGGTGCATCTCGTCTCGAGGATTCACCACTCTGGGCAATTTGTTAGGAAGTTGCCCATCAAACTCATAATAAAGCTTTGGTCTTTTCGCAATACCTTTCTCCGCATAGTCATCCCTGAAATTTCCATGGGCATTTTGCCGGCTAATGCGCATGTCGCTTTCTCTCATGTCGCTGTCTCCAATCATTCTCTCATTACCTGGATCAGTGTAACAGGGTTTGATATGCTTTCCTCGATTTGAACACTCATCAATAAAGGTCTCCTCAACTCCATGTGAACTCACAAACTTGTTCCTTGGACGAACAGTTGAAGGCCTGCTAATATTTTCGTGAAGGTGAGAACAACATGATAATTTTCTGTGATGACTATTAGACGGACCAGTATGAGCATCATTCCTGTAGACGATCCTTCCCTCTCTGTCCTCATATACTTCCATGGATGATAATTCACTCTTACAACGCCGATCCCAGTACCTGCTTCTTTCGTCAAAAGATTCACCAAATTCGGCGTTGTTGGGCAGTGAGTGTTCCCTCCCACAATCGGAACAATAAGGATATATCCCTGAAGTATGATGTACCCTGGAAATCATACGGCCACTACCCTGAATCAGCCTACCACTTCCCAAACCAGCCGAGGTCATCCTCCTTTCACTAAGTTGCAAATCCCTCTCGTTTCCGCGACCATAACCGCCGTAATACTCCAACCTTGCATCCTCATCGCGAACATCCCTTTTACCCACCAGCCTACGCGAAAATCTACGCGCATCAAATCCATCATCGTAATCGACATCATCTTCATCGACATCCGAGGGCACCCAACTCTGAACTTTCGCACGAGGAGGTGCACGCCCTCCCAGATGAAATCGACGAGGATGATGAAAGACTTCGTGCGTAGGGGATGATGACCCCTTCCCCGGGTCGACCAGTTTGCCCTTGCTCAGTCGGGGGCTCGAACTCACCGGCTGGCTGCGATCACGGTCGCTGGTCTTAGGACCCAAAAAATCGCGCAGATCAGGACCCTTGGCGACCTTATGCGCAACCGCATCGGAGATCCCAACGACAACCGCCTCCTCATCGGACAACATCATAAACCATGCGATCAATCAAACCCAAACAAAGCACAGGCAAAGACCACTAACTATGCCCTGCCCGCTGAAACACTTCTAACTCTCTACCAGCAACCAACTGGGAGTGGCCCCCTCTATTCTCTCGGAAGTCGAATCGAAACGTCTGTTAGTATTTAGGGCAGCAGTTCCTCAATTGGCGCTTTATAGAAGAAGAAGGAATGCCAAGTGGTTAAATATTTAAATTGAGGACCGATTCTGTAATTATTCCGGCGATATTTATACGTCCGCCGTCAAACCGAGGAGGGAAAGCCGCTTGTTCCTCCGGCGAAATTAAGTTCCGAATTAGTGGATGCTGCCATTTGAAACCTGAACATACCGTCGGTGATAAGCTGGAGGCACGGAGGGCTTTGAAGCCAAATACATTCCTTATAATTGAAGTAAACATATTAGTAACATAATCTTCTTAAAAAAGGTCTAAAGGGTAAGCTACATAACATATATATTGATTTTCTTTTTCAGCAACCGGCTCGATAGTGTAGCATCTTCCTTTATAACGATCAAGGCTGGTAAGCCCATCGGTCCACACAGTTGTCCATGTACCAGTAGAAGATGTACCTTATATAACACCAGACCCAAGTTGGGTTAATACAAAAAAAGATACACTCGGGTATATAACTTTGTGAAAGAAAAAACCGAATAAGAAAGAAAAAAAATAGGCTAAAGAAAGCATTACCAAGTCAAATGTTTTTTTGGGGATAGAGGGACTTAGATCTCTGAGAACTCTTTCCTGGATCCGAAAGAGAGCACTTGGGTTCTCCCAATAACTCAAAAGTGTATTATGCCAGAATCTAACTGGGAATTACCATGTAAAATGGTTAGATTCCAACGAACGGGTTCTGAATAATTAGGAATCTTGTCTTCTGATTTTTGACCAGAAAAATATGAACGACGTAATTTGTATCTTCGTGGATCATTATTCATTGAGAGAGTTGAAATTGGCCTTCGTTCTACAGAAAGGGATGAAATATTCATTTGATCTTGATCCTTGTGCGATGAAAAGGGGACTACACTGGATCTCCACGAACCTCCTGATAATATCCATAAATGACTTGTTTTTGGTAAAAGATGAACATTACTATAGGTAAATGTGGATGCGTGGTACACAACATTACTCCAGTGCATTTCTCCCTCTGAGTCCGAATAAATATGTTTTCGAACTCTCTCTTTCAAATTCAAAGTGTATGGTACCTCGCGAATCTCAGCAATTACTTGTTCTGCTTCGACATATTGATTATTTTGAACCAAAAGAAAACTTTTAGGTGGAATAGTTACATGATGGAGATTCTACTCACTCTGAATCGTGACATATAAGGCTATAGAATCCGATAGATTCATATCTGAAAGAGGTTGACAATAAGTTCTTTCAAAATGGACTCTTTGTCCATCTGTTAGAGGTGTTCCAGAAACGTCTGTGATCGAGTAAATAGCTCTACGAACTAATGGATCGGATCGGATCGTAAAATGGAAAGATTTGTACAAGTCACCACTTTGTGGAAAATCGTTAGGTATGAATATGTTCAATACCTGTGACTCAGTTGGTGAAATAGTATCTCTCTCCAAAAAGGCATGCCTTTTTTTTCAAAAAGATCAAATCTTTGATGATTCCATCATACATGATGGAGTTGCGAAAACTTCTGGATAGGTACCCTAACCTTTTTTTTGTAATTCCTATAATGCAATTGGAGCTTATCACCAGAAAAGACTCAATTTAGATAGTCCTTTATTTGTTCGGTTTGTGAGGATAAATATTATCCATACACCTCATATCAAAAACGAAAAAATGCAGATATAGTCAAGTCCAGGATGGCCCAGCCGAAAAGCGGAAAAAACAGAGTCTTTGTCTAAAGAAAAGCGTTTGCGGAAAAAACAGAGTCTTTGTCTAAAGAAATGCGTTGAGAAACGCTTTGAGCGAAATGCGGCATGGAAAGTCAATCATCCACTTTGGTATCTTATTGAACAAAAGCGGTGATCTGGGAAATGAAAACTATTAGCCCCACACGAGCCGAAGAAACAATGTCACTCGATCATTATCAAACTGACTGAAATCATTTTCTGTCCGCGAGGATCCCACTAGAGCGCCTTCCACTTCTAATTCCAACTGTATTCAATATTATACAGAGAACGATCAGATCGGGGATCGTCATTCTGAAATCCATTCTTTGATTTAGTGAAACCCCCCTTTCAAACCCCCCAATAGGACGTAGGACAGTATGGAGATAGGAAAGAATTTTTTTTTAATCAACCCACTTTTATTGAAAATAGATTTTCTTGTTAAGTTCTTTTCCTAGAAATCGATCACTGATCCAATTCGAGTACCTCTACGCCGTATGGCTGACCGGCGATTCTAGCGCAATCTTTTGAATTCCATCATGTGATGGACCCCTTTCTTTGGAAAACATTGGCGCACGTGTAAACGAGGTGTTCTACCTAACCGAGCTATAGCCCTTGTGTTCTTGTGTTTGTGATACATAGAATATTATGTATGTAGATAATTTCTTATCAAGATGAATAGTCCATGATTCAACACATATCCCTTTGGTTGATTGGTATGTTATGCTACGCAGTAATATCGAATTGATCATTCATCGTTGTACTACGAGTAAGATGAAACATAAATCATGGATCAACTAAGCCCACTAGGAGGCTTGCTTAAGAATAAGAAAGAGAAATCTCATGGAAATACCATGGAATAAGGTTTGATCCTATTCATGGGAATTCCGTAACGTAAATATTCCATCCCAAAAATATAGAGTTCGAAACACGACCCGATATTTGTCTTACGTCTTTTGGCTCGTATGGAACCTTTGATAATGTCTCGACGGAAATCGGATTGTTGGGAATAACGTATCAAAGCCACGTCGTTTCTTTCATCCGAATTATTAGTGCCTTTTTTATTTTTATTAATATCATTATTTTCTTCGGTATCATTTAATATAACTACACGTTTGGCTTTTCTTGAACGAATCTCATGATCCTCAGGTACATTTTCTTCATTTTCTCCCTCTTGTTGTTCCAAATCATCGATTAATTTGTATGACCATCTTTTTACTTTTTTTATTTATTTCTTTTAGTCTTTTAGACTTTAGATTGACATTTTTGATGAAGATGAATTTGTAAATATTGATTTGATCTTCGAAGACAATTCTTCCTTGTTGGATTTTGAATTCCATTTGTGAAAATGGCAAAAAATTATTCCTGTGAAAGCTTTCATTAACCCCGAATTTCTGTCAAGTAGACCTTGTTGTTGTGAGAATTCTTAATTCATGAGTTGTAAGGAGGAACTTATGTCACCACAAACAGAGACTAAAGCATTTGTTGGATTCAAAGCTGGTGTTAAAGATTATAGACTGACTTATTATACTCCTGAGTATCAAGTCAAACCTACTGATACATTGGCAGCATTCCGAGTAACTCCTCAACCTGGAGTTCCGCCTGAAGAAGCAGGGGCTGCGGTAGCTGCTAAATCTTCTACTGGTACATGGACAACTGTGTGGACCGAGAATCTAATTTGTAGATTTTATATATGATTTTCTATATGAGAGAATATTTTTAGCCTCTTTCTATAAATCTAGAACTTTTCGTCAGCGATTTTGACGGCTCCAACTACCGTCCATGTATGATCCATACTAGATCTGACCAACTACAAATCCTACCTCCTTTACGTTCTTGAGAGCTCACCTTTGTCTCAGTAGAGTCTTTTAGTGGCATGTTTCGGTCCTCTTCCCCATTAGTTAGAAAAAGTGAGCCACCGTTTCAGGTACAAGATACTATCATTACCGCCTGGACAATTAGACATCCAACCTCTAATCGCAACGACCCAATTGCAAGAGCGGAGCTCTGCCAACTGAGTTATATCCCCCGAGCCAAGTGGAGCATGGAAAGAGAGGGATTCGAACCCTTGGTAAACAAAAGCCTACATAGCAGTTCCAATGCTACGCCTTGAACCACTCGACCATCTCTCCTACGTAATGATTATGCCCCATCAACCGAATCGATAGCGAGCGATTTTTATTTTTACTTTACTAAAAAAATAAATTCGAAAAAAAGTATGAAAAAATCAAAAGAGGAAAGATATCGATTTTTTAGATATCCATTTATGTGATCTAGTGCTCCCATCCTTTTCAGATAGTTTGACACGAATTCAATCAAAGCGTAAGGAATCAACTGATTGGTCTATCTATTTTTTTTCTTCAATTTCGAGTTGAGATGGGAATCAGACTAGGACCTCTTCGTTATGGTCTAATTCTGACCAGTAATAGATTCCGGGACTTTGCAATATTTGATTGATCACAATCCTGTATATTCCATTTACTATAGAAGTTCCCAGAGAATTCATTAACGGAATGTTGCCGATAAAAAGAGTTTGCTCTTGCATATGCCTACTAGTGTTTGAAGAAACCCTCCACTTCAATTGGTATCTTTTCACGAAAAGCAAACATGAGATAACAAATCCAGTCTTTAACTAAGATTTCGAATAGCTGTCGCGAATTCAAGTTCATTATGTTTCGCCTCTTACTCGGAGAAAGACGATCAAAAAATTCCCAATCATGGTCCTTTATAACTAAAATTGAAAGTTCAAATGAAAATAATGAAAAAAAAGTGCAGCTGGGCCAGTCCAGCCTATTCTTGAAATAAACTCCCTTTCCAAAAAAGATCAATACACCAAATACTACACTTAGATTTATTGGATTTCTTGCTAAAATATCGGTATTAAACCCAAAACTCCCGGCCATCGGCCATCGGCCATTGGCCCAAGGAAATGAAAGAATCGGTTAGATTTTTCATACAATCTCCTCTCTATTTTTTACCACTAAACTATACCCGCTACAATGCTATTATTGTTTAGAACTAAATCTTTTGTCGACTAAGAAAAGAACGTAACCAGACGTAATCAGAATCCGAATAAGAGCATAGAATCCGAAAATCATAATGAAAATGATAGCTTATGTCTGTTTTAGTTTTTTTATTAGACTTATTTCAATAAATTGAGTGAAAAATTAGTTAAAGAGGACTCCTAATTATTAATAACTCAATAACAAGTTACAGTACCTCTAAGAGTAAGAGGAGGGGGAAGAAAAGATCTCTTTGTAAGATCCTAATATAAAAAAAGAGTGGATATCTTGTACTTCTCTTGTATCATATCAACATCTCCCATAATGATATCTATACTACCTAGTATTGTCATAATATCCACCAATTTCATTCTTTTAACTAACTGAGGAAGAATTTGCAAATTGATAAAACCAGGAGGACGATTATTGAAAGATTTCTATCACAATACAATATAATAGAGAAAGAAATATTAAATAGAATTGAATATTTATTTTGCAAGTTTAAGTGGAAGAACGAATTGAAAAACTCTATTGAATATAGCTATATTGAATTCGATTTAAAGTTATAGTATATAGTACACTATTTCACTTTCCTATCTTGTATTCCAGTTGTTTTGTGGCCCCCTTTCTGTGCCCACTCGATTTTTTCGAAACCGAATTGAACGCCGAGCTCAAATTTAGCCGAGGTTGAATTCATTTTTTTTTCTATCTTTCCTCCTTTCTTTATTTTGTCTCTAAGTATCTAATTGAAGTTTGGATAATTCAAAAAAAAAAAGAAGGGAAGGGATTAGTCACGGATCTTTTGATTCTATCTCTAATCTTCTTCACCCCTTCCCATGTTACTAACTAAACTAGTATGTTTAAAAAAAAGGAAATGTCAACTGGGAATAAACGATTGATCTCTATCAACAGATCTGCCAAAGACCCAAACCAGAGAGTACTTAGGACGGAAAGATAGGTTTTTAGATCTCGCATTTTTAATCCTCCTTCTTTATTTTATGTTTTAATGTTTTATTAAAATATCTGATAGTAATACATATTATATTATATGAAAGTATTTGATATTTCTTTGTATTTTACATGGGATCCCTACTTTCCATGATTGATTTAAGACGATAAAAAATGACAAGATTATCCCTTTATTAAAATAAAAAAATACCTTTCTTCCCCTGCCCCCGGTACTCCTTTTTTACGATCAGTTTTTTGATATTCCTATGTATATAAGCATCTTATTTTATAATAATAAACTCTATGTTCTATAATATGAATAATATTCATATGAATACGAGATTTTATCGTAGATATGAGTTAAAAGAACAAAAATAAATGTTAAGAAAAATTGTCTAGGTTCATATATTAATAGTTAATAGGAATGCAAAAAATGGAAAAACTACGATTTTTGAAAACAAGACGGGGATTCTTTACAATGACAATGTCGACCAATTGAAAGAAAGGGGTGTAGCGTAGCACGGTAGCGCGTTTGTTTTGGGTACAAAATGTCATAGGTTCAAATCTTGTCATCCCTACTCGTGAGAAGTAACAAGGAATAAATTTCACTCGATTCAAACTACACATCCATTTGTGCCATTCTATTATTACTTAATTTTTCTAATTTCATGCATAGTCTTTTTTTCGTAAAAAACTCATTGGCGCTAAGCGTGAGGGAATGCTAGACGTTTAGTATTCTCTCCACCGACGAGCATAAAAGATCCCATTGAAGCCTCTAATCTCATGCATATTGTCTGCACATCAGGTTGAACAAATTGCATAGTATTATAAATAGCGACCCTCGGTCGGGAGAGTTTATAAACAAATACAAATCCTTGTTATCATTCTCTATACTCAAATAAACCATAAGATAAATGAGTTGATTTAAGACTAATGTTTATTAGTATTGATTGAACGGACCGACAAATGGGGCGTAGCCAAGTGGTAAGGCAACGGGTTTTGGTCTAAAATTCGTTGTAAGTTGTAAGCTGTGTTTGGGGAAGTTACCTCCGACGATGTACGCCGCCTCTCCGCCTCCTGTCCGGCTCTCTTCGTTCGCGGCTATTGAGGTTTCGAGGTGATTCGTGCGTTAGTTTCTTTTTTATCGATTCGTGGCGACTTCCCTTCGACTCGTTAACCAGTCTAGAGACCTCGAGACCAATCACAGGCGTGATATTTGAGTTTAGCAAGGCGGTGGCGATGAATCGCTGGAAGAATTGAACGACCTGGTTATGTTCATTGGTTTAGGAAGCATGATTTCTTCAGCGGTTGTACGAAGCTGGGATTTTGTGTCCGCCAGGTGTTTCTTGGAATGCCTCAGTGAAGTCTCTCTGAGTTTTTTCTTCACAGCAACTCGGTTCTTTGAATATTGCCACTAGAAATAGGGATGAGTAAAAGGAAGCGGCCGGAGTCGGCTGTCTCTGGGGCTGATCGAGCACGAGAAGACACTTTACAGTCTGATCAGAAGCAAGCAAGACATGAGGATATGGTCCAAAGACTTGAAGCAGGAAGCGAAGATCCCTGACAATGTGGCCATGAAAGCCCTCAAGTTGCTCATCTCCAAGGGTCTGGTGAAGGAGGTGGTCAACGTGCAGTTCAAAGGATGGAAGCACTGCATGGCGGACGAGTTCGAGCCCTCCCCAGAGATCACTGGTGGGCCATGGTACAACCAAGGAAGCCTCGACACGGATTCATCGACATCATGAAGGACCAGTGCCTGCGCCAGATACGCAAGCTCGGGGTTGCAATCGTCGACATGGTTGCCGACGAGATAAAGAGGTCGAAGATCCTGAAAGCCAATTACCCAGTTCAGCAGATAAGAGAGATTGTGAAAGCCCTAGCTTTGGACAACGATGTCGTGGAGGTGAAGAGCACTGGCATCGGGGAGTTCGCCTCGATTCAACCGGGCAAATTCTGCTATAAGTGTGTCAGGCACCAGGATGCATCTAGGGAGCCCTCGAAGAAGGTGGCCATGGCTTCAGTCCCATGGGTATCATTTCTCCTACAACTTGTGATTATTATACCAAGTGGTTGGATTTTTGAGGTTTTCTGCTTCTTGTCGCCAAGAACATTAATATCCTCAGTTTATTGGCACATACATTCATGTACGTAATACGCTCTAAAGTGGCGGTTGATCTTGTCTGGCTAATTTGCCACCAACATCTTCTGATCGTAGTTCTTGCTTGCGCACAGTTGACGAAGCTCCTTCTCCACTACATCGATCTCGGCATCGTTGTTCTTGCTCAGGAAGATCTTCATCTCTCTTGATTTGCGTCGAACACTGTTTCCTACCTCATCCACCACTACATTCCTTATTGTTTTCGCAACCTCTATGCCTTGAATTTTTCCATTGCGGTCCCTTTTCGCCTCAATGCCAACTCCGATCTCTTCCACCAGTCTCGCATTGATGGGCTGGTCCAGATGCATTGGCATGGCTATTATTGGAACCCCGAATCTTAGGCTCTCCATCACAGAGCTCCAGCCGCAGTGGCTCACGAACCCACCGGTGCTTGGATGCTGCAGGATTTCCGCCTGTGCCGCCCAGCCTTCTACCACCAATCCCCTGCCTCTGACCCTTTTGATGAATCCATGGGGCAGGCACCTCCTCGAGGCATTCTCGCTCCCGTCAGGGAACCGGACCACCCAGATGAAGTTCATCTTGCAGAGTTCCAATCCATGTGCTAGCTCCATCATCTCCTCCCTGGAAAGAAAATACTCGCTCCCGAATGAGACGAATACCGTCAAACCCTTCTCCTTTCTATCAAGCCATTCGATGGGTTCCGATCCCTGCCCGTTTCCAAGAACAGTGTTTTCGACCAGCGACCCCACGGGGACCACCCTACGGTTCATCATGTGGGAGAGGTAGTCAATATATTTCCCCTCGATCTCCCTAAAACTCTTGATCAGTACGATCCCCACAGACCTCTCGAGGCACTCCTCAAACCTACTCATGTCCTTCACATTGTTTGCGGACGACATGAGAAGGTTGGTGAACTTACCAATCTCATGATCGTGAATATATATCTCAGGGTAAGGGAACTCGACGCCGCCGCCATGGTTCATGTGTTTGAGAAAAGCACACATCGCGGCGCCACAGCACAGGAACTCAACCGCGGGTATGTTCAGCGTTGCTGCAGCCACCGGCGCCCACGGCTGAATGAAATCATATACAAGGAGATCAGGCCGAAGGGACCTCAGTATTTCCTCAAACCGGGGTGCGGACATATCGAAGGCAGCCTTGAGGGTCGGCATGAGGGAAGGCGGGAGTGACTTGGTGGTGTGGAGTCGGGGAGGGAGGTCGGGCAGCGACGGGAGGTGAAGCTCGACGAAGGTGATGGAATCGAAGTACTTGGACGGGAGCTTCGAACGGACAGAACCCAGATTGACAGGGGTGGAGCAGAAGTGGATGAGCATGCCGCGGTCAGCTAGTCTCTTGGCTAACTCGAGGAAAGGGCAGATGTGGCCATGGGCTAGCCATGGAAGCATCAGGACGGTTCTAACGTCATCCTCGTACACACTTCCCATGTTTTTAGCTCCAAACGTTGTCTAAACGATGGATGTCTGTTTCTTTTCTGGATATGGTATTCAAATCAAACACAAATATATATATACAGACTGTTGAAGGTAATTTATGATCAATATTAATGGGTATTGAATTTAGTAACGGAAAAGTCATTTAAGGTGGTCATTAAAGCAGGCTATTAAATCTGTCATTAAATATGTCGGTTTCTATTGTCATTTAGTTTTCCTACTACTCCCTATATATAAAGGGACGAGTAGACTTTCATGTATGAAGAATGAAAAGAAAGATATAGAAAGAGAAAGTTTAAACAGAGAGAAAGTGCAGCCAAAACACTCCTCGTAGGTGCAGCAGCTCTACAGAAGGTTTCCTCTATCCTACAGAAGGTCGTCGGCAGTACAGAACCTACGTTCTGCTAGCACCTTCTCCCTTCCTATCCAATCCTACACACATAACCCCCAACAAATTTGGTATCAGAGCGCAGAAGGTCATGTCTACATCCGCTGGCAACATGTTCTTCACTTTTTCTCCCAACCAAATCCCCATCTTCGACGGTGAGCACTTCGACTATTGGAGTTCTCAAATGGAGACCATTTTCCTTTCGCAAGATCTATGGAAACTTGTGGAGGAAGGCTACAAAGAAGTTCCAGAAGGAATCTCTCTCCCAGAAGGTGACAACACTTCCGTAGAAGGTGTCATCAACCCCACAGAAGATGAGCAGAAGGCGTACAAGGAGAACGTCATGAAGAATGCCATGGCTCTGCGGATTCTGCAACAATCCGTGAGCAAAACCATCTACCCAAGGATATTCGGCCTGAAGAAGGTGAATGAAGCGTGGGAAGTCCTAAAGAAGGAGTTCAAAGGGTCACAGAAGGTGATCTCTATAAAGCTGCAGAATCTTTGGAGAGACTTCGACAATCTATCCATGAAAGACGCAGAAAACGTCAAAGACTACTTCTCAAGGATCGTGGAGATCCTCAATCAATTGAAGAGTTGCGGAGAAGTCGTCCCAGATAGAAAAGTCGTGGAGAAAATCCTCAGAAGCTTGCCACAGAAGTTTGAGCATGTGGTAACCGTGATTGAAGAGATGAAGGATCTCGCAGAAGTTTCCATCTATGAATTGATGGGTTCCTTAGAAGCCCATGAGAAACGGGTCAGCAAGTACACAACCCCCGTGGAGCAAGCATTTCAAGCGAAGCTGAATGTTTCTGAGCAGAAGCAAGAACGTTCTGGAAATAATAGAAGGTCCTATGGCAGAGGACGTGGAGGCAGGTCTCGTGGCAGAGGCAGAGGCTATGCAGAAGGACGACCAGAAGGTCAGCACAGAAGCGGTCATGAAGAAGCAGAAGCAGGATGCCGCATCTGCAGAAAGAATAATCATGAAACAAAAAATTGTCGTTTTCGATGCAGGAGATGCAAGTTCCCAACTCATTCAGATCGTGATTGCTGGTACAAAGATAAAGAGCAGAAGAATGAACAGAAGAATGAGGACAGAAGCTCGGTAAATTTCTCTAAGGAAGATGAACCTTCTAAAGTTTTCTATTCTTCCTCTAACACCGTGCAAGATATGAATGAGATATGGTTCCTCGATAGTGGGTGTAGTAACCATGTCACAGGAATCAAGAAGAACTTTGTGGAGCTTGATGAGAAATACAACTCTCTCTTGGAACTTGGAGATAGCAAGAAGTTAAAGATAGAAGGTAAAGGTGTTGTTTCAGTTTTCAGTGCAGAAGGTCAACAGAAGAGGATGCACGATGTCTTCTACACTCCAGAAATCGCACAGAACCTACTAAGTGTGGGACAGATGATGAAAAATGGCTACAAGTTGGTTTTTGCAGAAGGTCAATGTGAGATAACAGACAGAAACGGACAGAAGATTGCGGTCGTGAAGATGACGTCCAACAATTTGTTCCCTTTAAAGATGACTCCTTACAGCAATGTGGTTCTCAAAACCGAGGTTGTAGATGATTCTCATCTTTGGCATCTCAGGTATGGACATTTGAATAGGAAAGGTCTAGCTTTACTAAAGCAGAAGAATATGGTGGTAGGACTACCTTCTATACAAGCTGCAGAAGGTGACGTCTGTGAAGGATGTGTCTTCGGAAAGCATCATCGTCTTCCATTCCCAAACACATCATGGAGAGCTCAAGCCCCTCTCGAGCTGGTTCATGCGGATATTTGTGGACCGACTCAGACTCCATCTCTCGGTAACAGAAGATATTTTCTGTTGTTCGTAGATGACTATACTAGAATGATTTGGATTTATTTTCTTGAGAGGAAATCAGATGCTTTCACCACCTTTATGAAGTTCAAAGCACTTGCAGAGAATCAAAGTGGATATAAGATTAAGACCTTGAGGACAGATCGCGGAGGAGAGTTTCTGTCAAGACCATTCTTGGACTATTGCCAACAGAAGGGGATACAGAGGCAGTTAACTGTGCAGTATTCTCCTCAGCAAAACGGAGTCGCAGAAAGAAAGAACAGAACCATAGTGGAGATGGCCAGAAGCATGCTAAAGGGCAAAGGTCTACCCAACAAGTTCTGGGCAGAAGCTGTCAACACATCTGCCTACCTTTTGAACAGATCCCCTACAAAAGCAGTTAGGGACAAGACACCATATGAAGCGTGGCACAGAAGGAAGCCCGTGGTAAATCATTTGAAAGTATTTGGGTGTATTGGATATGCACTTACACCTTCTCAAGGAAGAGAAAAGTTTGATGAGAAAGGTGAGAAGTTGATTTTTATCGGATATAGTGATGAATCGAAGGGATATCGTCTTTATAATCCGAATACTGACAAGTTAGTTCTGTCAAGAGATGTTATCTTTGATGAACATACAGATTGGAAGTGGCAGGAAGAGTCTTCTATGACTCAGATTTTCCAGTACACAGAAGCAGTAACAGAAGCATCTGTACAAAACCCTATCAGGACAACAGAAGCAGTAGCAGAAGCATCAGTACAGAATCCCATCGGAACAACAGAAGCTAGTTCCTCTAAAACCATTCCAAAAGCGAAGGGTCCTATTGGAGATACACCACCAAGGAGGTATCGATCATTCACTGAAATTTATGAGCAAGCTAACTTTGCTCTTGCTGCATTTGAGCCACAGAACTTTGAGGAGGCAGCCATAGAAGAAAAATGGAGAAATGCCATGAAGGAGGAGATGACTTCTATAGAGAAGAATGACACGTGGTCATTGGTCGATCTCCCAGAAGGAAAAGAAGCTGTCGGATTGAAGTGGGTCTACAAGACCAAGTATAATGAAGATGGAAGTGTGCAGAAGCATAAAGCTCGCATCGTAGCAAAAGGCTATTCACAGAAGCCTGGAGTTGATTTTACAGAAACTTTTGCTCCTGTAGCAAGGATGGAGACAATCCGTGCTGTTCTAGCTATTGCAGCACAGAAGGAGCTTGAAGTATTCCAGCTTGATGTCAAGTCAGCATTTCTTAATGGAGTACTAGAAGAAGAAGTCTACGTAGAACAACCACAAGGATTCGTGATGAAAGGCACAGAAGACAAAGTCTACAGACTGCATAAGGCTCTATATGGTTTGAAGCAAGCACCAAGGGCGTGGAATTGCAGAATTGATTCCTATCTACAAAAGAAAGGATTCTCCAGAAGCTCAGTAGAACCTTCGTTATACATACAGAAGGTTGGTCCTGATTTTCTAATAGCATGTCTTTATGTGGATGACTTGATCTACATTAGCACCAGCAGAAGCTTGCTGCAGAAGTTCAAGGAAGCCATGATGGAAGAATTTGAGATGACAGATCTTGGCTTGATGAAGTACTTTCTCGGACTTCAAGTGAAGCAGAAGAAAGGAGAGATTTTCATTTCTCAAGAGAAGTACATAGCAGATCTATTGAAGAAATTCCGCATGGAGAATGCAAAGCCAATTTCTACACCAATGTCACTCAATGAGAAGTTACAGAAGGAGGATTCTACAGAAAGCTTTGATTCGAAGATCTACAGAAGCCTGACGTTCTTACAAAGGCGGTGTCTTCTGAGAAGTTCGAGACATTCAAAGACTTCTTGAAGATCATAAATTAAGAGGGGGTGTTGAAGGTAATTTATGATCAATATTAATGGGTATTGAATTTAGTAACGGAAAAGTCATTTAAGGTGGTCATTAAAGCAGGCTATTAAATCTGTCATTAAATATGTCGGTTTCTATTGTCATTTGGTTTTCCTACTACTCCCTATATATAAAGGGACGAGTAGACTTTCATGTATGAAGAATGAAAAGAAAGATATAGAAAGAGAAAGTTTAAACAGAGAGAAAGTGCAGCCAAAACACTCCTCGTAGGTGCAGCAGCTCTACAGAAGGTTTCCTCTATCCTACAGAAGGTCGTCGGCAGTACAGAACCTACGTTCTGCTAGCACCTTCTCCCTTCCTATCCAATCCTACACACATAACCCCCAACACAGACGGGGGGGGGGGGGGGGGAGGCGGTCTTGTTGATCACAAAGGCAACGTGTCTTGCTTTTCGCGTTTTCTTTTTATTTTGTCTGCGGGTGTTTCCAGATTCGTGGAGGACTGGAAAGCTGGCTAAGTGTCGCCAACCTTCGGTCTCTTCCTCTGCCATGCTTTGGTTTTTGGTTTTCTTATCCAATTCCAGACAGCAAATTGTCAATGGGCCCGTTCGGTTTGACGTCCATTCTTGTTTGAACAGGGGTAAATCCTGGATTTACACGTGATAAAAGTTCAAGTAGTTTCGGATTAGGTAGACATGCCTGCATGTTCTTCCAGCTTCTTGAACGTTAAAAACACAACACACCCAAACTTCGGCAGAAACTTCTCCTAAACGCGATTATCGATGCGTTTTGGGTTTTTGTAATTCGACTCTCATGTAGCGTTCGTTGTACCCGCTGAATTATTGAAAATAATTATTTTTAAAAAATTTAAGATAAAGAAATTTCCATTTGTGCAAAAATATAAATAAAAGTGATTGATAATATTTTTTTTTGTTTAAAATTAGTACACATAATTGGATATTTCTAGGGTATAATGAATTGAATTTTGCAAGTGCGATTTCCAAAAGATCGATTTCTCAAAAACCTTGAACTTCAGTAAAAGTCCTCAAATAATGACAAAATGATACACCTGCACCGAATTCTATTGGGATCATTAGTGATGCGAAGATGGTATTAACAGCCGACGACCTCAACATCAAACGGACAAGTCCAGCGACTCCGGACATTTCTGGAGTTACAAGTAGGACGGACACCTACATATGATTCGAGAAATTTACTTCAATACAGTTACTTACAAAAAATTATCGACTACCGTCCT
>JAKZET010000086.1:0-25000 GCA_023653495.1 Melastoma candidum
GCAGAGAAAGTTCTCCTTTTGGGTCGCCAAAGGCATTGCTGAAGAAATCTTCTAGATTCTTTTCTGCATCATTCTTCTCATTTACCGTTGATGGAGAAGAGTTTACCCCAGCATCAGTTTTTCAGGGACTTATGCAATCTGTAAAGGAACAATGGCCAAAACTCATCCTTGGTGGTTTGTTATTTGGTGCTGGGTATGTATAAGAGTATCAGTTCACAATATATTTATCAAATTATTTCTTGATTAGTTGCAACTTGGCGACTTTAAGCTTGAAAACTTTATTCACTTCTTCAAAAGCAGCATATTTTTAAAAGTAACTTGTATTCTGCAAATACTATTTTATCTGGTCACTATATTTGGTTTTCAAGTCAATCAACAACATGGAAAAGTTATCATTTTGGGTGGTTAAAAAATCTTGTAGTCCTGTGAAGGGCTTCCTCTCACCAAGTACAATGTCTAATGCCACTAATCCCTGTATCTTATGGTTCTCATTTAGCGAGTGACGCCTCATGTGTAAATTACCAGGGTCACTTTTGTAGCAAAGAGAGTTGATCAAAGTGATCTACTGCTTCAACAGCCTGAAGTCATTACTGTTAGTATTGAAGAAGTTTCGTCACATCCTAAATCTCTGGTTCAGCAACTGAAGAAGCTTCCAAAAAGAACTAAAAAGCTCATGGCAATGCTACCTCAACCGGAGGTTGGATACTCTTGAATGCTATTATATTTGCTAACCAATAACAATTACTGTCTCTTATCCATGTCAATACTTTCAGGTGAATGAAGAAGAAGCTTCCCTATTGGACATGCTGTGGTTGCTTCTAGCAAGTGTGGTTTTTGTACCAGTGTTTCAGAAGATCCCTGGAGGTGGGAGTCCTTGAATATTCACTCTGTTAATTTTCGTTTGTACTTATCATAGCAAGGAGTAATGAAAATATTGCATTTGTATCATTGTTATAATATGCTTGCTTGGACGAAAATAATTCTTTGCAGCCAGTTTGTTTCTGCTTTTACTAATTTATGATAGCACTGCTATAAAAAAAATTCATTAGAAAACCTAATTTATATGCTGTGATGTTTAGGCAGCCCTGTTTTGGGATACCTGGCTGCTGGAATATTGATTGGACCTTATGGGCTCTCTATTATTCGTCATGTGCATGGGACCAAGGCCATTGCTGAATTTGGTGTGGTTTTCTTGTTATTCAATATTGGTCTGGAGGTGAAGCTTGTTCTGCAACGAAAATTATTGCACCTATTCAGCAACTAGCCCTGTACCATCCAAGAAACAAGGTGGAATTAACTGAAGCTTCCATGTTGTTTTCAGCTTTCTGTTGAGCGGCTGAGTTCCATGAAGAAGTATGTTTTTGGACTTGGAACTGCTCAAGTGAGTATTCCCTTACATAAACACCTCATGTACTGCAGCTACCCCCTTCTCAATGTAAAATTCTTGTGTGCTGCAGGTATTGCTTACAGCTCTGGTTGTTGGTCTGGTTGCTCATTTTGCTTGTGGGCAGCCGGGTCCCGCTGCTATTGTCATTGGGAATGGTCTGGCTCTATCTTCGACCGCAGTTGTCTTGCAGGTGCTTCCTACTTGCTCCACTCCCCGATAACACCATGCTGTTGTTTCACAATCTATCATCATTGGTTAGCATTGAAATTTTTAGTTGGCTTGGCCAATGATCTTAGAAACATCTTTGAAAAGAGTACATAATCTTTTACGATCGATCACATTTCCTGAAACTGACGTCATCATGATATTCAGGTACTCCAAGAACGAGGTGAGAGCACATCTCGTCATGGGCGTGCCACATTTTCTGTCCTACTTTTCCAGGTATAAAATATAGTTAGGCCACCAGACGGTTGTTAAGAATTCGCGTGCCATATGGTTTATAGCTTATACATCTTCAACCTTTACAGGATTTAGCTGTTGTAGTGTTGCTGATACTCATTCCACTTATATCGCCAAACTCATCAAAGGGAGGGGTAAATGCTTCTGTACTTGCTTGCCCTTGTCTCCTTAGCTGGTAGTGTTCATATTCAGATGGCTACATACATATGTATAATGCTACAACTTGACTAGTTGCTTTTGGTGACATTTCCTTATCCTTTTGCTTTTATAACACTATTTCTTAGCTGCTTGTACTTGCTGTATAGCAATTAGTTTATATTTATATATTTTTCAAAAAGTTTCTTTACTATTGTTGGAGGAGGCGGCCATCCACTCCTAGAGCACTATGCAAGTCGTGAGTCTCTCTGCACACGAAGATGCCTCGTTTCTTACGATATTATTATTAGTAATGAGGATCAAACTCCCACTTATTATTTTAGGTGGGTGTTCAAGCAATTGCCGAGGCTCTTGGATTGGCTGCCGTCAAAGCTGTAATTGCCATCAGTGCAATCATTGCCGGGGGACGCTTGGTAAGTCTTCCTTTCTGACCCCCATTTCCTAATGGGAATGGTGCAAGGATTCTGAACAACTTTTTTTGGGTTAAATTGGTTTGAATATTAAAAAAAAGGCACATAATACTGTGTTGTTTTTACCACCTGATTTGATGGTAACTTTGGCATTGTTGTTAATCTATGAGGTCCCTACTCCTGAAATGATTAAGATTGAAGAAAATGAAGATCTGTTTGTTCTGAGTACTTCTTTCTGTTTCTTAAGCTCTCGAAATGTGCTCTTTGTTAACCTACTTGATCGTTCTTGTTCATTGAAACGGTCTTCTTCTATGAATGCCAGTGACGATCTTGACAATATTTGGTGGTTTCACAGGAACATGCCTGAAACTTTCACTGACTACATTGTGTCCTTTCTGATACTTCATAAGGGCTTCTGTGATTCAGCGATAGTTTTCTCGACCTTTTTGTCTGCATGAGCTTGTTTTGTCCTTGTACAGCAAAAATATAAATCTTAGCTGCTTTTCTAAGTTGTATTCTGTGATGTTGTGCAGCTTCTGCGGCCAATTTATAAGCAAATTGCAGAAAATCAAAATGCAGAAATATTTTCTGCAAATACCCTCCTCGTCATATTGGGGACTAGTCTTCTGACTGCCAGGGTATCCTTTATCCCCTTTCACCCCACTGTTTTCTACTTTCACAGAAGAGTTATATTATGGCCAATCAATATGTAGACAACCTGTATTTCAACCTTTTCTTTTTCTCCAAAATTATTTTTCAAGCACGCGCTTGTGTAACTATGCAAAGCACATACTTTTACTGCAAACATCTTACAGTTGCATTTGATAAGTTGGCTGAATTGCATCCCCCCTCATAATTTGCTCATGGAGTATATCAGTTTTGGTTTTGAACATGAAGAAGTCTGAGTTTTTGAAAAAAAAATATATATTTTTTAAGAAGATTAATAAGGATTTATCATCCGAAAGATAATTACTCTGCGAATTCTTTAATTGTTGCTACAGGCTGGACTTTCCATGGCATTAGGCGCATTTTTAGCAGGCTTACTTCTTGCAGAAACAGAATTTTCCCTGCAAGTCGAATCCGATATTGCTCCTTATCGAGGCCTCCTATTAGGCCTTTTCTTTATGACGGTACGACTTTCAGGGTTAATTGTATATGTTGCTATGGTAGTAATTTTTTCTCTTATTTAATCATAAGCTAAATATGAATTATGTGAAAAATCTACTGATCAAGCAACGATTTCTCCATATTGTACTCATTAATCGTGATTTTTGTCTTCTAGGTGGGCATGTCTATTGACCCAAAGCTTCTAGTATCAAACTTTCCATTGATAACAGGGATGCTGGCACTTCTAATTGGTGGAAAGACTATATTAGTTGCCTTAATAGGCCGACTTTTCGGGATCTCAATTATATCTGCCATAAGAGTTGGTCTTCTTCTTGCTCCGGGTGGAGAGTTTGCTTTTGTGGCGTTTGGTGAAGCAGTCAACCAGGTTATCCTTTCCATCATAGCAACCTTTGACACCCATAACGAGAGCCTATTATCTTGCTTTTGGTGTCAGACTATCGATGGTTCTTCCATAGGAGCATTATAGGAGAAAAAATCATTTAATTAGCTTGATTCTGAAAGAAGGCGGTCTTTATTTCTCGTGGATTCTTATTACTTTAACTCGTCTCAGGCAATAATGTCCCCCCAACTTTCGTCCCTGCTGTTCCTTGTGGTTGGTATTTCAATGGCCGTCACACCATGGCTTGCTGCTGGGGGCCAATTGATTGCCTCTCGTTTTGAGTTGCATGATGTTAGAAGTTTGTTGCCTGTTGAGAGTGAGGTGATTTTCTCAAAATGCTATCACGTCTTCCGTGCAACCTGCATTTGCAATAACATGCACATTTATGGACACGTCACGGTCCTGCAAATAAATTGTTCAGAACCTTTCAATTTTATATGCACACAACAAGGATCCTAGTTGCTCAAACATTAAAATAGATATTGGGAATCTTCTACGTAAATGAAATTTAACCGTGTGAAGAGGAAGTTTGTCCCTGAAATGGCGTTTGCTTTGATAATATCTTGGACGATGGATCCAAAAAGCTACCGTTTTTCCGGATCAGAAATTCATAAAGTTGAAAGTCCTTTAGTGGCTCACGTTTTTTTGGAAGATTTTTGTTCATAAAGGATTATTCTTTGCACTAGTATTTCCTGCATCTCTTTGCCATGACAACTTTTGTTCTATATTGTGATCGTTACAGACAGATGATTTGCAAGACCACATCATCATCTGTGGATTTGGGCGTGTTGGCCAGGTTTCTATCCTTAATTGCATCTTATTGAATTAACTGTCTTGATGAAATTGTCATCAATTCTGCACATGTTTATGACACTCAATATTTCATCCCAGATAATTGCTCAGCTTCTTTCGGAACGGTTGATCCCATTCGTTGCTCTTGATGTGAGGAGGTAAGGGTAATGAATAACTTGCTAGTGTGCTTACGCTTTGTTGTCGAACCAAAAGGTTAGGCTATCCTAATGTAGCTTTACAGAAATGCTCCTCATGAATGGCCCGTTTATTTATTTGCTTCTGGTAATTATTATTTCAGTGATAGAGTTGCCATCGGGCGTGCCCTGGACCTTCCAGTGTACTTTGGAGATGCTGGTAGCCGTGAGGTGCGTAGAGATAAGTATTACTGTGGTGTGACACTGTGTTCTGTTTGTTATTCTTTCTTTCACTTTACTCCACCAGGTTCTCCATAAAGTTGGGGCCGAAAGAGCCTGTTCAGCAGCAATTACTCTCGATACTCCCGGTGCAAATTATCGGACTGTTTGGGCTCTGAACAAGTATTTCCCCCATGTGAAAACTTTTGTACGTGCCCATGATGTGGATCACGGTATCAACCTGGAAAAAGCCGGTGCTACTGCGGTTTGTTTCCTTCCTCTGTTTCTCTCATCTGAAATCTTTCATGTTGTTTCCATTTTAACGAGTCACATCCCAAGCATGCTCCTCGTAGATTTGTCCTCTGTGTATATTTCCTCGAATAAGGTTTTCGGTCGCAATATTCTTGACCATTCTCCTAAACTGATGCAGGTTGTTCCGGAAACCTTGGAGCCGAGTCTGCAGTTAGCAGCTGCAGTTCTTGCTCAGGTAAACTACATCAGACAGACTTTGATTTCTAGCGAGTCACCGGGGCTGATAGCCTTCCATTTGACGTGGCCCTTCTTTTCTTGAAGGCCAAACTTCCGACTTCGGAAATAGCTGCGACCATAAACGAATTCAGATCCCGCCATTTAGCCGAGCTGACTGAGGTACCATCAACCCTCCTCTGTTCATTTTCAACATAGAACAGCTTCAGAAAGGATGAATCCCTCAATCAACGATGTCATTCTGCAGCTATGCCAATCGAGCGGAAGTTCATTAGGTTATGGGTTCTCCCGGATCATGAACCGACCAAAAGGTCAGTGCTCAGATGACGAGAATGAAACCTGCGAAGGAACACTACCTATTTGATCAGCCAAATACAGAATAAAACTTGGCGATGCAGCATGGGACAACGCTGCGCAACAGTCCGTTTCCGCTGCCGAGGGAAACATCACCCTTTCATCGATTTCATAAAATGCACAGAATCGCACATGGAATACGAGGAGTGAGAGCCTGGTTTGCGCCATTGATCGCTCTGTTTTCCGCTCCTTTCTTTTATTATTAGAAAAGGGAAGTTTTGGTGGGGTGTCAAGGGCAAATTTCCCGTAGCAGCTGAAACTCCTATCTCTTCCGACTCATATAACACAATAACACACGCAGCCCATTTCATTGAAGGCAAATGCAAATCCTTTCGACGACGTTTTTTGTCTGTTTCTTCCGCTGATCTCCTGATTCAAAGTGAATACTCATATTATTATAATTTTATGAGCCATTTATTTAATTTGTGCAAATATTTGGTAATTATGATCACGAGAGCGGCACATGGGGTTTTTTTATGAAATTACTTTATTAGGATTCAATATTTAATTTATTATTTAACTTTTAAGATTTATGGTTTAATTTTAAGTTTAATATTTTAGATAAATGTTGTGAATTTATAATTTTGATTTAATAATTTAACTTTTAATATTTATAGTTCAAAGATTTATGGTTTAATATTTACCCTGTTTTGGATTTATAATTTAGTGTTTATAATTTATTATGTTATTAATTAAATATAATGTATTAAAATATAAAAATATTTAAAAAATAATTATATAAAGTAATGAGTTTTTTGTTCAAATCGTAATTAAAATAATATAAAATAAAAAATATGCAGTCGTCTCTCTTCTCAGTAAATAACCCGAACGCAACCTCGGAGGAGTGGAACCAACACGAGACAGACAGTGGGTGGGAAGAAGCGAAGGCGAAGGCCAAGTATGACTTCCGCAATGATGATCTTCACCTCCGACTGCTCCACCGTCTCCTACGCCTCCTCCGGCACCCACCTCCTCTCCGCGAGCTTCGTCCTCGCCCGCAGTGTCCACCGCCGCTGCTATTCCACCAGCTTCAACCCCCTGCCCCTTCCCTCCCTCAGGACTCGTCCCTTGTTGTCTCTCCGGAGTTCGGGGTCCTCCCCGGTTTCCTCGGGTGCGCTCCACCTGCTTTTCCCCGGGTCTCTTTTTGTTTTTTTCGTTTCTGCACGTGTTTTGCTCTGCTGGGAATTTCGTCGAAAGTCTGGTATGCTTGATATTTTGTTGGTTTCGTGCGCGTGATGAAACTGGCGGATCGTCATAATGTGTACTGATTATTTGTGTTCTCTGGCGCGTGTAGTTTCTGTTACCCCCGAGGCTTGTGCCAAAGTGATAGATGGAAAGGCCACGGCGAAGCAGATACGGGAGGAAATAGCGATTGAGGTGTCAAGAATGAAGGATGCGATCGGTGTCGTGCCTGGTTTAGCAGTTATTCTTGTCGGTGACAGGAAGGATTCTGCGACCTATGTACGCAATAAGAAGAAGGCTTGTGAGTCTGTTGGGATCAAGTCTTTCGAAGTGAATTTGCCTGAGAATGCTCAGGAGGAAGAGGTGCTCAAATTCATTGAAGGCTTCAATGAGGATCCTGCTGTCCACGGGATCCTTGTTCAATTACCTCTACCTTCGGTATGCATCTGCTTTTGATGGCGCTTGATAGTTCTCTGCAACACTACCATGTGTTTCTGTTGATTTGACTTGATTTTCAAGGTTGCTTGTATTAAGAATGTCAACCTTAAACTCCAGTTTTGGGTTTTCCAGCATAGTTTTTAAATTTTTCATGATATGTGATTATAAGGGAGTTGGTGAGTCAAGGGTCTCTGTTTCCTCAATGCTTGAATGAATTTTGGTCTCGTCTCTGGTTGATGTAAAACCTCTGTTGTTGCAGATTATCGACTATGAGCTGCCTTTCAAAGTCTTTAATTTTGTTCTTATCGTGTCGCTTTTCTTGACAGCATATGAGTGAAGAGAGTGTTCTAAATGCCGTGAGCATTGAGAAAGATGTGGATGGCTTTCACCCTCTAAACATCGGTAGACTTGCCATGAGAGGTAGAGAGCCGTCATTTGTGCCGTGTACGCCAAAAGGTTGCATAGAGTTACTGCATAGATACGGTATTGAGATAAAGGGAAAGAGAGCTGTCGTGATTGGCCGTAGCAATATCGTGGGGATGCCTTCTGCGTTGCTGCTTCAGGTAATAATCTTTCTAGTCTAAATCTCGAAGCCCTTGTGTTTTAGCTGAGCTGTTTGTTCATCACGTTTTGTAGAGAGAAGATGCTACTATAAGCATTGTCCATTCCAGAACGCCAAATGCTGAGGAGGTCACAAGGCAGGCAGACATCATCATTGCAGCTGTTGGGCGTGCTAACATGGTGAGGGGAAGCTGGGTCAAACCTGGTGCAGTGATTATTGACGTCGGAATCAATCCAGTCGAGGTACTTGGATTTCTCTCTTTGGTATTAATATTATAGCCAGTGCATGTAACACCTTCGACATGGTACTTAGCATTCATTGACATATCCAATATTTGTCGTAGGATGCGAAGAGCTCGAAAGGCTACAAGCTCGTTGGGGATGTTTGCTATGATGAAGCTTGTCAGATCGCATCAGCCATTACTCCTGTACCTGGTGGGGTTGGACCCATGACCATTTCCATGCTCCTCGCTAACACCCTTACGTCCGCAAAACGAGCCCATGATTTTCGATGATAACTCAGGTTTTGTCCAATGTAGAAATATTTGAAGTCGAGGCTATTGGAAAGGATATGACAGCTAGCATGAGTACGCAACCTAGTTTTAGATCAAGTCTGAGATAGATATCACCATCTTTATTTAGAAGTGGTTGCGAAACCATACCAAATTAAAATAATCCAGACTAGTTTATGAGATTGTCTCAAGGACGACAAAGTTTGCGGATCAACCCAGGCCATTGAGTGATCGAGTGAAAATACAGTTAAGAGTATAAATCTGAGTATTTATTCTCACATAATGTTACAAAACTTGTATGTGGCCATTATTCTTGTGACTGGTATGAGGTGCGTGCACGGAAGTAATGTATTCTTTCCCGGGTGGGAACTGCGGCTTAGGTGAGCCTGGCTTGCGATTTAGGAAAGGAAGAGCGTTTTGCATTGCTCAACTGTATCGTCGGGGCTGGTAACTGCCATACGACAAAAGAAAGAGTCATACACCAGCTTGATGCCGTAGATTTCTAACTACGAAGACTCAGCTTTCATCAAATAGATATGCCTTAGTTGATTATGGTAATGGGATGATGACGCAGGTGTGAAGGGCATGGAGATTTTAAAAATTTGATGTTGTCTGCATAGGATGGCGGTGTTTCTTTACTAACCTGTGTGGCCAACTGTTCGTTCCGATTCATAGATCTCGTAGTCGTTTCCGCCCTGCAAAACAGGGATTCAATTCAGGGAAAGAGGGAATTGCTTAAATGTGACGATAACCACATGCATGCGACAAGACGACCCATGAGAAAGATGGCAGCAGTTGACATTGTTTAACTTTGATATCTCAATGTTCCTCGGAAAAACTAATGACTGCTTGACCGAGTAAGGTTCGCTCAACACTCATGTACATGCCTCAAGTATGCAAGGTAGGGTGCTGATATGGTAAAAATACTATATACCTCGTATGTTTTATCACCAAAGAAGTGGATCTCGGAGAATTCATCAAGGAATCTCAGACAGTAAGTTTTATCCCAACCATTAGGGAAAACCTATCACAAGAATTCCGACGGAAGAGATTAGGCTTTTCTCCATCTTTCAAGCTTTCAAGAACAGAATTGAGATCATTAATTTGACTTACATCGAAGCTTATTTGCCCACCAATGGAAAATGTGAGGTTAAGATGAGCAAACTTCTCGCGAAGGATGGACACCATTTTGGGACGAATGTTATGAACCTGGAGCACCGGTTGAAGATTCTAAGTTTTTTTCTAGATAAGTAGGAAACTAAGTTTTCATTTGTAGGGAAGATTATGATCAGAGGAGGAAATTCCTTACCTTATCATACTTTTCAAATTCAACCCGTTCTTCCTGGCTGCAGTTGCGGCCGATTGGAGAAACATTCAGCATCCCATTCCGGAACTCTATGAATGTCCCCCTAAAAGGCATGGCACACAGGCATGAGCTTTTCAAGTCATCACAGATAAGACAACATGTTAGAGGGACTTTCTTCTACTTACCTTTTTATGGGAATGTCCAAGTCAGCAATGTAATGGAGTGTGAAGTTTATGAATTCCTGCAGAAGTTATAATTTTGAAATAGCTAGAACAAAGGCATGATATCAGGAAATCTCCAAATTCTCATTACAGGTTCCCACCAAGTGACCACCAACCCATGTTTCCCCAATATGGTTTTGGAGGGGACAGAGATGCCTCACGGTGAAGATAACATCATCAATCAATTTCATCAGACTTCAGAAAAGCTCTCTTTCTCACTCTGCTAGGATGTATAGATAGATATCTTACCTTCAGTTTTTCTTCCCCAAGGAATGACTTCAGGCTCTGGCAAGCAACAATAGACCACATAGTTACCACGCGGCGACAGATAGAACTAGCAAAACAGAATTCTAACAATGGCGTGGATAGTTAGAACTAGTTCAGTAGATGGCCAAAAGAATCACAAAAGTAGGCCTTGAGAACGCTTATCGTAAAGAACGTTAAGCATTGGTGAATTTGCAATCATGATGGGTCACTCATATAATGCAGCAATAAAAACTTCCAGGTTTATCCAAAAATCACTTGTCCCCCTATAAACATCTGACATGCATAAAGGCCATCTTTCAGGTAGGCACACCTGTACTTCAATGAGCTTGCCTTCTTTATGTGCTACAAGGCCATTTTCCGAGAACACATAGTGATAGTCATCGATGACTGTAAAAGACAATGCACAACAAAATCAGGGAACACAGAAACATACAATTTTTTATTCCACAATGAAAGAACAGCTTCAACCTAAACCAGCCCTCGCAAGATGTATTAGGCGATAAATCATCCAGACCAAAACAAAACTAACCACTCTTTCCGAGCTGCTCCGATATCTTGGAAAGGTCAGAACCTCCCACAACCCCCACGGCCACAGACTGTAACCCATGACATGGTCATCACCATACGCAGACATGTTATAAAATATTTTCAAACCTTCTTAAAGCAAATCCATAAGAATTTTAATATCCAACATCGAAGTAGAATTAGAGTGTCAGTAGCGAGGAAGAACAGATGTATCTCACCTTACGGAGCTCCTTCATAAATTCCAACATTGCAGGAGTGGCCCCCTAACCATCATACAAGAGATCATGCCATCACGAGATTGCATCAAACAATTCAAAATGCAGCACCACGTGGCTTACGGGTTTCCATAGCGAAACACAAATGATGAAGGCAAGTGTGCAGATATAAGAAAATACGGCGTCATACCTTTCTGGGAGCAGTGAGAGTCCCATCGACATCGAACAGAGCAATCAGGCCAGGTCTTCTCACAGCCATTCAGCTAGACAGACTTCACTGCCGTCCTCACACAGAAAAAGAGATACAAATAAGCAACACGACGAAGGGTAATCAGTCAGCACCGAGTCCAGTCAAACTGCTTCTAATTCCAACCTTCGCCCGAAATCACACGATGGCAAGATCTGAGTACGAAAATCAGCGGCGACACTCTTAAAACACTACTAATCTCCTTCTTTTGTAGATCGGGCAAGGGGAGCAGAATCCGATCCAATTCAAACTCGGATAAACACTAACACAACACCAAATCAAAGTACATCTCAGAGCAAGCAGAACCCCGATCTACTCCACTCGGGGGGAACTCGTAGCACAGAAATGCATTCAGTTGAAAAGAAACAGGATCCAAAATCCAAGAGACACTTAAATCATCGGAACGAGCTCGGGATAACAAGGAGACAGACCGAGAATATCGTCAGATGAGGAGAGTCTTTTGGTGTGTATGGGTGGGATTGGCGAGGACGACGTGCACCGGAGAAAATTAAATTAAAATCCCGAAACTCCAACCCGGTGGTATCACCTATTTATAGCCCCGCCTTCCCAACCGTATTTATTTATTTTTTATATTATTATAAATAATTATTACGCTTTGTTACTAAATAACTAATGTCCGAAAAAATTTGCCTGGTCAAATTTAAAATTACTAATGAATAAGTGAGAGTTTAATGTCAAACTTAGAGTTCACTTTGTTAATTTCAACTCAGAATTAATAATATTAGCCTACGAATTTAACTAATTTGTTTAGCATATTATTTTGTGGACTATGGATACAATGCTCAACTTGTTATTATAATTGCACGTGTTATATTAACGGACGGAAATTCTAGATATATAAGCACATCCTCCTCAATGCACCTCAATCCTTTCCCCTTTTTGGGATTCCAAGGGAGGCACGTCGTAAAACCTTTACTTGTTTCTGAGGCAAAAATTTCCCTTTGCTTATAACTCCAGGGAACAAAATGAAAGCGACCTAAACACGTCCGGGATGATATCGAATCAAACACCAGCCAAAATACGACATGTTATTCCTAACCCTATTGATTTGCAAACATACTGATGAAGCCTCAGAAAGAGCCATTAACCATCCGGCAAGAAATGGTACAATGTAAAAACAATCCGATATCCCAGTACAGACGGGGAAGCCACTTTTATTATCGTTGAAACCAAGATAGAGTCACCTGCATTGCGAGAGGAGGGGGACCGAGGAGATGATACAAACAAAAGGCAAAGTTTTGCAAAAAAAAACCCAAATATCAGCCGCGTAAATGTCTGACTGCTGTCAACGCTTCTCATACTCTTGGTTACCAAAGTTCTTGCACCAGAGCTGCGATGGAATTGGGCGAACCGGCTGGTGTGGTCGTTGCTACCAACAAAACAAAGGCAAAAATATGCATTGTCAACTCACACTTAATATCAGATAACAAGTGTCAGGAGAATAATTCCAGCCTATTTTACTTTTTAATAGAAAGGAGAAGCGGCCTTAAAAACCCAACCAAAGAACTCCGCATGATAAGCTGGAGCAAATGAAATTCCCCCAGACCTTGAATCACAAATCAAACAGATGCCCTTTTTACTTCTAACGACAACACAAGGTCAGAAAGATATTCTACTCGCTACAATTGTCATATGAATCAATGACAACCGCATGCCACAAGGTCATATTTTGAATGTTCCTATCGTCTATCTATTGGCTGATGAATGACCTAGCCGAGAATAAATTTGAAGGAAAACTCAGAGGGGCTATGTCCTAAGCAAAATGAACCTTGACAAAAATCATTCTCTCCAAGACTACAGGCCAGCGAATGAAAAACATAGGATGACAAATTACCTTCCGAAAAACTAAATGGGAAACACATATGATCCTGGAACCAGTTCTGATTTACATGATATGGAGCACATTGATTCGTGCTAGTCTACAGTAGGTTACAGAAATCCCGTTCACAACTCGAGCATGCCTACTAACAACTCCAACATCGTTAAAATCACACACCCGATCGCAATCAGCACAACTAAAGAGTCTCAAAATCACTTCAGCCAGGACTACCTTATACTCAAGGTCAGTGAGATTATTTACGCATAAGTCCACCACCGTTCAATTCAAATCCGACTACAGAACGACCTGAAGATTCAATCGGTCGACCGAAACTTCCCCGATATCTCCAACCCCCAGACCCTCATTACCTCATCACCCCTAACTAAATTCGGAACAGGAAAAGCGCCCAAAAGGGTACCTCGAGCTTGGCGGAGAGCATGGCGATGGGGATGCAGGCGAGGAACACCCCGAACATGGCGATGGCGGTGTTCCGCTTCCAGTGCTTGGGACGGCAGTGAGGACCGCCGGACATGCTCCAAACCTTCGCCCTGAAATCGCCCTCGCCATGGTGACCCCCGTGATCTCCCCCACCACCCATCGCTTTCGATCCTAAAACCAAAACCCACAGAAACCCTAAATTAGAAATCCCTCAACTCGGAGACGTAGGCCCTATCAATCGGAGGCGGATTCGGCGGATCACCTTTGGTGAATCGAGCAGGAACGAAGAAGACGGCGACGGACGACACTGAGCTGAGCCGAGAAGCAGAGACCCGGGAGAGCCAGCTGGATCATTGCAAAGCATATTGGGCCTACTGGGCCGGGCTTTTTTGATTCGACCCATTAAAATTATTCTACGGAGAACAGGAAATTACTATTTAAACTATTTACAGTAAGAGTGTTATCAAATGAATATTTAAGACATTTAGTAGCAACACAAATGGCTTGGCAACTCATCATGTGACAAGTACGACTAAACTTTGCCTCTGGGAGATTCCCAGGGGAAAATTTATCAGCAGCAGGAGATGAGCTTCAGCAGTATCTAAACCAATACGCGGATATGAATGGTCGGATAGCTTGAGCACTGGATAAGCAGAAGAAATGTGATTCGGAATAGGAGAAGATGGTATTGCGTTAAGATCTCGTCGGATTCTCGAGGGTCAACTTGACACCTTCTTCAAAAGAGATGGGAGAAAACTTCAACGTCTCAATGAGTTTGGCGATGTCCATGGAGATATCTGCCGGCGATTTCACGCCTCGGTCCACCTGTTGGTCGACCCAGATTGAAAATATTGAGACAACGATGGGTTCTTGTGAAATGAAGGTGTGGAAGAAACTCATGGACTTACTGGCGCAGCTGACACTTTCTTGATTAAAGAAGTGATGTATCCCTGGACACGAGCTACAGCTTCTGCCATTTCAGCACGGGAGACTCTATCTGGACCGCCGACATTCAGCAGCACTTGCATTTGCTTCCCCCCTAGAAGAAACAACCAACATGCACATAAAAATTTCTTCAATGCTGACCAAAGAAGTTTTGAATAGAGATAACATTCATTATGTTGTGGGCAAGCATGAAATTTATGAAATTCACCTAATAACCAATTGGCCATCAAAGATTGTATCACTCGCACAACATCCTTCACGTAAACCGGACACCTGAACTCATCATGGAAGAACTCCACAGCATCCCCTTTACCAAGAACTCCATTAATCCACTAACCACAAAAAGAAATGTATAATTCAGACTTCATTAATATTATCACTTCTCGAGACCCGAGAACATCCAATATCTTCAATATTAACAGTTTCATCTAAAACTCTTGTGAGGCAAAGTTGTAACCTGAACCGGAAGTGACTTGGGGACGGGCGAAATGGTTTGGGGGCCGTAAATGATACTGCTTCTCAAAATGGCGAAGTTAGACCAGTTGTTGGAGATAAATTGTTCTGCTGCCACTTTAGATTTTCCGTAAACATTAACAGGAAGGGTTTCATCATCTTCCTTGTAGAATGATTTTGAGCCTTCATAAACTGCAGTTGGGATATTACTTGACTAGCAAGTGCAGGTAACAACAAGCAGCGCACGGAAATAAAAAACTCGAACTGGTTTTTCTGCCGAGATCGAGAATCCCAGGACCTGGTTCTTGAAATTTCCTTAATACGGGAATAGTAATCATTATCATACTAACATACATGAAATGTCATTCCATCCCCTACAGCTTCCTTGGAATAACCATTCTCAAATATTGGTTGACCATACCTAGAATTGCATTCTAGCTATTCCACAGTCAAATCTAAAACCAGTTACTCCATGACTGCCGGTACTAGGGACAACTTAGAATTGTATCCTTCGCGTACCACAATTGATTCTTCTCGACAACTGAAAACTGCAATAACTGCTTTACACTCTCATGGTCTACGCATCCGGCTAACACAAGGCAACCCGATATACCAGGAACGACAAAATACCTTGATCAGTAGAGAGGTGGACAAGAAGAGTGTTCCTCTCCCTAAAGGTCGACATCCACGACAAGAGAGAAGTCGGCACATTGATCGACATTGCAGCATCTGGGTCCGCCTCGCACGCTCGGGGCACGGACATTGCCGCACAATTCACGACCACATCCGGCTGCCGCAAAATAAGTCCCAACAAACCACAGGTAAAAAAGAAATTATTAAAGAAAACCACGGAACCATTGGGATTCGGGCAACCTACCTGGCCGAACGATTCTGAGACGGCTTCGAATCCGATCCCCGTCCTCAGGTCAACGTTGAAACCAGGGAACGAATCGAGGAGAAGGCGAGGGGGGTTGGGGGAGTGGTAGGTGAAAGCCAGGTGGATGCGTGGGGAGTTGGAGTGACGGGATCCTCCTCCTTCTTGGAGGAAGTGCTGGCCCAAGTAGCCAGTCCCTCCCACCACCAACACCTTCTTCTTCCCCTCCTTCGTGACATCATCAGCCATTGATTAACCCCCCCCCCCCCCCCCCCTCCCCCCCCCCCCCAAAAAGATCCTCGGGAATGGAACGAGCTGCGTGGAAGCGGGGAAGAGGAAGTTTGGCCCTTTTTCGCTAAACGAATTTACATCACCCCCTCAACTTTTAACATTTCCTGAGGAATGTTATGTTTAAATTGTCGGATCGTTCCGGAGATACGGGCTCCCGATTAAGCCCATTTATTTTATGGGCCTAACATAGACCCAATTTGAAAACTCCCCAGGCCCATAAAAGCCTAATCCCAACCCTAACTAGGGTTTTCTCCAGCTGCAATCTTCCTCCTCCCTCGCCCATCCCGTGGTGCTATAAATACCCCCGCAGCCCTTCCTCATCGCCTCGTTCACCGCCAATCTATCTTCCGTGTTCTTGCTTTCGTGTCCGTTATTCTCCTCTTGGTTCTGGGCTTTTCCTCATTGGGGAAGGCGAGTCGAGGGATGACGTCGTGTGATGAGAGTTAAATCTGCAACAAGATGATCTTACGAATCGATTCCCCGTGATTACTTTCGTATTTAAGCCTCTGACGACTTCATCCCTCCCTACTCCTTCGGATCATTCCCTCGGTTGCTTTTTTTTTAATCTTTCTCCGAACTCGTTTCGTTTTGAGTTTGGGTTTTTGGATTCCGGGGGGGGGGGGGGGGGGGGGAAGATGTGATGAGATGCAGAATTGGTCCGTGTTTCTGAATTCAAACCGTGACTGATAAAATTCTTTTATAGCACTCTCTGATCTTCCTTTCTCCCCAATCCAACTCTCCCAGTTTTCTTCTGGTTGTTTCTTTTCTTGAACTGATTCTTGTGGGAGTATTCCCCTTGTCGTGCATATAAACCCAGATTTCACTTAATGTGTAATTAATTAAGATAAACCAGTCACAAGATTACTTTCATAAACCACTTACATCACATTGCCTAACATCTGAGTTCCAATCTAGGGACTTTTTCTGCTGTCCCAATCTAGGAACGATTCTCAGTTTGCCCGGAAAAGAACAGCCAGAGCTATTCCTGGTTTGGACCGTTGCTGCCCCTGATCTAACTGCTCTCTGGGCCCGGGGACTTCTCGACCAGGAATTCAAGTTTCTGGGTAAATTGTAGAGGCGCGTCAAAATGAGTTGTAGTAAAACGTTTAAGCTCATTCTCAAAGGAGGAGAGGATCGTACCCGGACCGACTTGCTGACTTCCTCTAGTTTATGTAGCAACACCTCGTTAGGCACTATATTCCTGCGCCCCACTGAAGCAATGCGTGGAGAACCAGTTATCTGCAAATTCCAACTCGGAATTGATATTGAGCATGAAGCTACTTCTGTTTCTGGGAGATAGCTATTAATGAGCAGATAAAGGAATACCTTCCAGCTTTTGGATGGGGACTTAAAAACTGTTACCGTTGATCCATCAGTTACTGACGTTGCACGACCCACATTTTCCCCGTCGGTGGCCGGAGCGGAAGGTTTATGCATTCTTCCAGAATCTTGTATAGCTTTGGAAGCTTCTGTTATGATGACCTGCAGAATTCACATCCGCAATCAAATGCCTGTCTGTGAGTGAAGATTTAACATGTCAACCATTCAGTACATGATGATAATATGGGACCTTTCTAAGTAAACCGGGGTTTGATATTCCTTGAACTTGAATCTCGTCTACAGGTGCAGCCTTTCCATGTGCTATGCTCTCGATCCGGAATGTATGCATCCCAAATATGGACTGAAGCCAACCTAGAGTCAGGAGATTACGCGTTGATAGGGAGAACATCACCTCCAATAAAGACACCCGTATGATGTCACACTAGTCAGTATTTAGCGAAACCAACTAACAGACTACATGTCTTACCTTGCTCGATTATGATGTCAATCACCAAAGAAAGAGGCACCTGATTCTCGATTGCCACGGGCCGCCAAAAGGGTATGAAGGACGGCCTTGATATCTTGGAAAGAGATGTTACTATGTCAGGAACAAGATCACCATTTGGGGACTAAGAATCAGCAAAACTCAATTAGCAGTAAAAAGCAGACAGACCTTGTATACTATTCTAGTGGGTGTGACGTACAACTTTCGTGAAGAAAGATCCCTGAGAAGCACGTATCTTCTGATGGGGAGGTATATCAACATGATAATGCCGACTCCCCAAGCTAAAATGAGGAGCAACGATATGGATAGCCAAATTATGGTGTCATACTTGACGTGGTTAGCAGTAAGTTCCTCAAATGAAGCTGCATAGACCACTTCTTCAGCCATATCCGAATCGTCCCCGTCATCTGATTCAGATATAGGACCCGTTAGCAACTGGTCCTTCGACATACTTCTTTCTGATAGACCGTCTGTGTGACCCATTAACATCTTCTCAGGCTTCTGCTACAGCTGAGGATAACACAAAGCTTGGTAAGGTCTCACCATCGCGGATAATATGCATTTCATGGACAATAAATAAAAAACATTCAAAACTAAGTTGCTTCCCTACCACTAAAATCTATCATCAAGACACCGACTAAAATCAAGAACATGATGCTGACTACACCCGAAATGGCACCAGATACGTTTCCTTTGGAACCCCCTCTCGGGTACTCAATCTTCAAGATGCCAAATGGGTGAAAGAGAACTCTGCTCATCTCACATTTTGGTGAGCCGAAATAATCAATTCCAGAGTCCCTCCGACTACAGATTCGCCTCAAACTCATCCGAAATTCAGCTCCCAATCCCATTCCGAAGAACATTTCCAATTCCAAATCCCAAAGCAAGCAACCACAACACGGACTTAGAACAAAACCCAGTTCATCCCACACTATTAAATACGGAGCTGGGAGCTCCAATCGAGAAAAAAACCCGAAAAGTTCGAACAAAGAGCCGGGTAGCCGAGCTCGTTGACTAGGATTAACCATCGAGGCGGACGAACCGTGTCCGGGAAACTAACCTTTCGACGGAGTTCACCGGCCCTTTCCCGATCTTCGGGGGGTGGTCTTCGCTCGGTCGGTGTTCGAGGGACCGGTGGGTGAGTGCGGGATTGATCGAAGTGGACGGTGGCGTCGCTGTCTGGGCTCCCGTTATTCTCATATGGTCCTTCTCTTGGGATTTGGGAACAACCGGTCAGTCCCTCGTCTTTATGTGAATTACCAAATCTGCCCGTCATTTGCTTGTCTTGTCACCGCGCGACCCCGGAATCCTTTTTCCTAGGGGTAAAAACGTAATTTATCCTGCCAAGTAGAAACGACACCGTTGGATCCGTTGCCCCTATATTCCACAATGCCTCGTTGATGAATACGGCATTCCGCGCACGCCAACGGGTTGGAAGGAAGAACCGAGGAAAAATATTCTCGATTCGATTCCTTCCTCTTGACGCTGAGGTCCGACTTCCCGATCGATTCCTTCCGCATCATCGGTTCCGTTTGCGTGGGATTCGGTTCCCTCAGGTTCTGGAATCTTTCTTTCCGTTACGTTAGCGTTGTGGTGCTGGAGTAATACCGTCTCGCGGTTTGTTTTTTGCGTGTACATATGAGGAAGATTGATTGGTTGTTTGATTTGATGTGATCCGTCTTTGAGAAGCGTTGCAGTGGAGGGTGAAGTTAAAGGTTGTTGTTGCCGCCATTGGTTGTTAATAGGTTGTATCGGGATGATGCCTGTCGTGATTGAGGTTCCTATGTTTGTAGTTTTGCGGGATTGTTAGCTCGTGCTGGTTTATTGGTCCTGTGAAAGTGAAGTTTGTTGCCGAGAGTTTATGATCGCTTGATTCCGTCTTCATCCGTGGTGATAGTCCAGGTTGGTTTGCATTGCTTTGGAGGAGTTTGTTGGTTTTATTTTGTATACTGGAATCGGTAAACAGCAGTATTTCCGGATTAGTTTGAGTTAGAGGGAGTACTCATGAATTGAATGTCAGAGATTCTTAGCAGATGCTTCTAATTGTCCTGCCCCTTGTAAGTCGGTTGATGAGATTGCTGTGGCATTTTGTTTGGGTTAGGATGATTGGTGCTCAAAATATTTCCGCTAATGGAGATGCGGAGGCAATTGAATTTGGTTTCAAGCTGTTTCAGAACTTTCCATGTCGTGGGCATTTATGCCTTTCCTTTTAGTTGCCATTATTTGCGTTTTATTGTTCAAAAGATATGTGATCATTTCCAGTGACTAGTGGAACTCCAACTATGTCTTGTACAGGGGATAAATTGTATCTTCCCCATTTTCAAGACAATAACATTTCCTTTTTGGTTCTTCTCACAGTTGAAGCTGATAATTGATGGCTAATAAGCAACATATTGCCATATTCACGACCGCAAGCTTACCATGGATGACTGGAACTGCTGTCAACCCGCTTTTTCGTGCTGCATATCTGGCCAAAGCTGGAGAGATAGATGTTACTTTGGTGATTCCTTGGTTATCCTTGAAGGACCAAGCCTTGGTTTATCCAAACAATATCACTTTCAAATCTCCCACAGAACAAGAATCTTATGTTCGCCAGTGGCTTGAGGAGAGAACCGGGTTCAAATCAACTTTCAAGATAAAGTTCTATCCTGCAAAGGTACTTATAGTTGCAGTTTCTGCTCATGTCTTTCTTCTGCAATGTATGTTGGCGCTGGTACTAATTTAATTACTCTGTCTTCAGAATTACCATATTTTCTGGGATAGATTTATGCAATCAAGTCTTTTTAATCTTTTATTTGTATCAATTTGGAGTATAACTACTCATTCAGCTCTAGCTAGAGGAGGAAGGATCATTTTCCCTTTTGGGCTCATCTCAATTCCTGAACATTTAATGCTCCCACTTATCATTTGATTACTCTAAAAGGTCAGAATCAATGTGCTGATCACTCTATTTTGCAGTTCTCCACAGATAAAAGGAGCATACTTCCTGTGGGTGATATTGCTGAAATAATTCCTGATGATGTGGCAGACATCGCGGTCCTTGAGGAGCCTGAGCATTTGACATGGTATCATCATGGAAAGAAATGGAAAGTCAAATTTCGCCTGGTCGTGGGAATAATTCACACGAATTATTTGGCTTATGTGAGAAGAGAAAAGAATGGTCGGTTATCGGCTTTTATTCTCAAATTCATAAATTCCTGGGTTGTTAACTTATACTGTCACAAGGTATGTTTATTTGATCTAGAGAAGGACCTTTTACACTTGCACAAATGCTGACTTTTATGAATGACAGAATTATATATATTTCTGCTTGAGTTGGTAACATATTCTGCCCCAGAGCATTGTCGGAGTTTTTACTGTCAGCATGTAGTTATGACCTTGCTGTTGTTTCCTACCATTTCTGTTTGGTTTGGTAATGCCTTTTTGAATGAGTGGAACTATCTCAAAGTTAGTGTGATGATGACGATCATTTGCCGTGGGACTTCTGATGCTGAAACTGCGTCATAACTTAGAAATTAGAATGTGGTGTTTATATGGCCAGCCCCTTGGGAAGTGGAATATTTTTGGGATGTGCTCCACTTTGCTGTCTTATTTTGTCTATATTCAACTTAGTTGAAACTATATTGGCCTGTTTATTCATTTAAGAGGATGTTTTGCAAATGCTTGCATTATCTTGTAGACCGTGGATTGACTGACCTGGTATCGATTGGGATTGATCGTAGGTTATCAGATTATCTGCTGCCACTCAAGATTATGTCAATTCTATAGTCTGCAATGTTCATGGAGTGAACCCCAAATTCCTTGAGATTGGTGCAAGGAAGGTGGAGGAGCAATGTTCCGGAGGGAAGGCCTTCACAAAAGGTGCCTACTATATTGGAAAGATGGTTTGGAGCAAAGGCTACAAGGAGCTACTGAAATTATTAGGTGATAACCAGCTAGAATTGGAGGGCTTTGAGATCGATTTATATGGGAACGGTGAGGACTCAGATCAGATTCGTGAAGCCGCAGAAAGGTTGCAACTGAAAGTCAAAGTTCACCCTGGGCGTGATCATGCGGATCCAATATTTCATGAGTAAGTAAATGACATCGAATTTTCCCCACTATTGTAGCAATTGTCAGGACATTTCCAACATTCGAACCTCAAGAACATTTTACTTCATTTTCCAGCTATAAACTGTTTCTCAATCCAAGCACCACTGATGTGGTCTGCACGACGACGGCCGAAGCACTGGCAATGGGGAAGCTAGTAGTCTGTGCCAACCACCCATCGAACGAGTTCTTCAAGCAATTCCCAAACTGCCGGATGTACAACACCAGCAAAGGCTTCGTTGAAGCCACAGTAAAGGCATTGTCAGAAGAACCGGACCGGATGACTGACGAACTGAGGCACCAGTTGTCATGGGAGTCTGCCACCGAACGGTTTCTTGAGTCAGCTCAGTTGAATCTATCCCTGCCGACAACACCGACGACGACAAGACCCCCCAAGAATTTCCTGTCCACGTCCCTGAGCATGAAGAAGAACATGGACGAAGTGTCGGCGTTCATCCACCAGGCGGCTTCTGGTTCCGAAGTGTCACGGAGGGTGTTCGGGGCCGTCCCAGGAAGCTTGCAACCGGATGAAGAACTACGTAAGGACCTGGGACTACCAGGCCCGTCACCGAAGAAATCCTCGAAGAAGCCCGCTGTCTTTACAGTGTCATAAAAGGTAAACGAAAAATTACCGTTCTCCAAGATTCTTGTGGTAAAGCGTTAACCATTCGTTGTATATGGCATTTGTCTCCATGGTCTGTCCTATAGTCTAATATGTGTAGCTAGAAAAAATAATGCTACTTGGAATTCACGTCCATTTACTTTGTAACATGTGGAATAAATAACACGTAAGAGTTGATGAATAATGAAGTGCTTGGGTCATACTAACCGGTCGATAACACATCAAAGTAAATTAATTCCAACTCATGACAGTCAATTCGAAATTGGAAGTCAGCAAAGCAGAGTAAGATACGTTTTGTGCTCGGTCCATTATTTCCTTTGCTAAGATTAGAAAGCAAAAGAAGTCAACTCTTGCATCTCCGGCTGCTTGAGGTGGCCGCGAGTTCTGGCTAGATCGACGGAACTCGAAGGAAACCCACCGCGAGGATGAATCCAG
The DNA here is from genome assembly GCA_023653495.1 of Melastoma candidum. NCBI lineage: Eukaryota > Viridiplantae > Streptophyta > Magnoliopsida > Myrtales > Melastomataceae > Melastoma > Melastoma candidum. The sequence continues at coordinate 23,191 of JAKZET010000086.1, forward strand.
GGAAACTATTAGGTTCGCAATGCTAAAAAAGGAGGGACGCTTGGTTAGATGTCTGTTCACGTTTTGCAAGATACGCAAGGCAATAAGTGGGCTGTTTGCCAAAGAGTTGGTTTGGCTTGCACCTGGGGCTGGCTATAGGTTCTTCCCGAGTTAAGCATCTCCCAACAACTATTACTGCAAAGCCTGGGATAATCTTGCGCTGTATGTTCGCCAACGGCTGGTTTTGCTTGCTCTGTGCCTCATGGTACCATGTATGCCGTGACCATCATCGTGATTCGCCATTGGAGGGGGATCAAGTATGAAGATCTCTGGCGATCTTCCCGACCTCTCGAGGGCAGGGCTAACCTTCTGTAAGCAGTCACGGCCAAGGTAAAAAGCCAGGGGAAGTGAAGCTAGTGAGGGTCGGATGATTGGAATCTTAACTGTGTAAGCTTGCGTTTCTTTTTATATATATAAACTATTGTTAGCATAAAATTCTCCGAATTTATTGCCACTTTGTCCGGTATTGTGTTGTTAGGGCGAGGACTTCAATAAAAATACCCGACGCCAAGCGTAACAACTGGTAACGCGCACGAGTGAATCATCCTAAGAAAAAAAAATCCAAGCGGTTTGGGAATCAGGAATTCTTGAGATGTTGATGTAAATAAAATCTGAAACCCTGCGGGTATAAAAAATAAAAATAAAAATAAAAAATCTAACCAGTAGACAAATTCGGACAGAAACACGCTCTCTCCTCCTCCTTCCCGCTAAAATCCCTCCCTCCAAAAAAAAAAAAAACTAACAGAAGAAGAGGAAGAGGAAGAGGAAGATCTTCACACCATCGTGTAACTGCATATATCCAGGGATCACCTCCTCCCTCCCTCGAAATATTACGTTCTGCTTGTTATATATGTGATACGTAGGGGAAGGCAGTATTTAATACAACACCCCCCCCCCCCCTCCCCAAGAGAAACGTCCACACTCATCCTCCCCTTGCCTCGCCTCTCTTATCTTTCCCTTTAATGACTACCAACCAGGAAAAGAATAACAAGGAGGAGAACCCTTCTCTGTACATGGATCATCCACCCCTCCTTGGTTCGTGTTTGTTTTTCGAGGTTTTTCGTTTTGCTTTTTTTTCCCTAAGCGCTAGTCTTTAGTCGGAGAAACTCACAGGTAATTTTTCGGTTTCAGGGGTTCCTGCAGAAGCGCTGGCGATCGCCCCAGTAAAAGAGGCCGACTTGCCGTCGGTTCCCCAAATCAACCTCGTTCAAGATCATCAATACCTCAGCAACCTGTCTGCCGGACGGTGACCCTGAATTACTCTCTTTCTTCCGTTTCATGATGCTCTTTCTTTTCGCCTTCCTCATTAGTTTGTGTGGTTGTAGCATGCCGTGGTTCTTGGGTTTCTATTTTCATTCCTTCTGATTTTCCCGTGTATCATGACCTTGATCACTCAGTTCATGCTGTTACAAGTCAAAACTTAAACGGTAATACTGCTTGTGAGAGATAACCTTGACATAATCTTCGCCTTATGTGTTACTAAACGAATCTTTTGGTTTGTGTATCAGGAGGAACAGCGGCGCTCGGAGGAAATCCACGGTAGGAGGGTGGACAGAAGAAGAGGTCTCGCCTAAGTTTTTTTTTCTCCTTCTTTTTCAGTTGCATCCCAAGGAACAACACATCATTGATTTCTTCTTGTATCATATCAGTGGAACTCGGTAGAATTTGATGTGAAGTTTGTGGTCACAGGATGCAAAGCTGGAAGAAGCCGTGCGCCAGCATAATGGCAAGAACTGGAAGAAGATTGGTGAGTTGGTCATGTCCTCCGACG
>JAKZET010000087.1:0-32600 GCA_023653495.1 Melastoma candidum
CCTCCGTTTGTCCCTCCCGTCGTCCGTGCCGTCCCTCCGTCATTGTAAGCGTTTATTATCGTTAAATTAGGTTTAGTTGATTTTTGGGTGATTTAACTAGGTGCTATCGATTATGTGCAATTGGAAAGGGTTATCGCTAATGCAATGAGATTGAACGAAGGAAGTAGGTTGGAAATATGTCATAGATATCCCGTACCTTCGTATACCGCGTCTGGCATTAAGTTTGTGCTAGTACCTATTGGTGATGATGAGGATGTGAGATTGTTGTGCGAATTTGCTATGTGCAATGGTGATCGCATTCAAGAAATATATGTTACATCAGTTTCTGCTTATTATGGCAATAAAGAAGGGCGGGAAGTTCAAGAAGTATGCATGGTGGTAATGTGGGGAATGAGATCGTAGGAGTAAATGTGAATCAGGGGAGCTTTAATGTTGTGCATGATAACCTGTAAATAGGAATGTGGGTGAAAATAGTCGTCGGTTGACTCCGATGTTCGAAGGATGTAGCCGTATGATGGTAATGATGGGGATGGTGATAATGAGGAGGATGATGATAATGGGGATGATGAAACGATGGGGATGGTCATGAATATGGTGATCATGAATATGATGATTATGAAGATGGTGATCCGTTTGAATGTTTGAACGTGACTTACGATCAAGGAGAGATAGACGAAATGATGTATCGGCAATATGAGAATGATATCCTTGAGTCTATAGTGAATTCTGATAATGACGTCGATACTGATGAGGAAATGTTTAACGGAGTTGATTTGGGAAACGATGAAGAACGTGTGAATGTAAGTGCTAATGAGGCTGGTCCGTCTAGAAAGAGGTTGGAGAAACCTCTACCTTTCTATCTTGATAGTGGTGATACTGGGAAGGTGATTGTGGAGGAGGACGATGATGTTAGATTATGGACGATCTGAATCTGTGGTTGAATTTCGTAAAGGGATGAGGTTCAAAAATAAGAAAAACTCATTAAGACGGTGAACACATTCTGCATCAAGAACCATTACAATTACGATATCGTCGAGACGGATAAGATTAGGTGGGCCGTGATTTGTTCTGAGAGTGGGGGTGGTTGCAAGTGGAGATTACGCGGGAGGCAACGTTCTGGTGATCATGAGTTTGAAATAACAATTGTTGGTGAGCCACATACATGTTTAAATGCAGTGCTTACTCAAGATCATCCTCGGATTGATTGTAACTTTATGGCTCCACATTTCGTACTTTTGTTAAAGAATCTCCTGAAGTGAAAGTATCGTTCCTACGGAATGTAATAAAGGAGAGATTCGGGTACGAAGTTAGTAGGAGACGTGTATGGGATGCGAAGAGGAAGGCAATTTCACTTGAATACGGTGATTGGGATGAATCCTATAATGAGTTGCCGCATCTTCTTAATGCAATTAGAATTGCCAACCCCGGAACAATTGTTGATTGGGGTGAATGTTGTAATGTTGGCGAAGTGGAGGAATTTTACTTTCAGAAAGTGTTTTGGGCGTTCGGTCAGTGTATTCAAGCATTTAAGCATTGTCGACGGGTGGTAAGCATTGATGGCACATTTCTATATGGTAAGTACAAGCATAAATTGTTAATTGCATGTTCAATGGACGGAGAGAACCATATTGTGCCGCTTGCTTTTGCTTTGGTTGATGAAGAAAGCTACGACTCATGGAGTTGGTTCCTAAGATGTCTGAAGGGGTATGTTGTCGGTGGTAGGACTGGAGGTGTATGTTTAATTTCCGATAGACATTCCGGCATTCAAGCGGCCGTGAATGATCCTGAGTTGGTTGGACTCCTCCGTTTGCGCATTGGCGATTTTGTCTTAGACATGTTGCAAGCAATTTCAATGCGAGGTACAAAAATGTAAGAGGAAGTTGGTAGCCGCAGGGAGGAAATCAATGACTTTGAAGTATAACAACATGATGAGAAGCTTGTTTCAAACATGCCAGAAGCTGCGAATTTTTCGCAGAGATGAGTGCAGAGCAGTGGACTTTGAGCGGAGATGGATTTTATAGATATGGTCTTATGACTACGAATTTGAGCGAGAGTTACAACTCCGTTATCAGAGGTGCAAGAAATCTTCCGGTTTCTGCTCTGGTCAGAAAAGTTTGGTATAATTGCGTTTCATATTGGATAGCCGACGAGATGATGCAGACTCTGCGTTGCAAATTGGCGAACGTTTCACATCGTTTGTCAAACGAGGTTATGCAAAGCCATGGAGAAAGCCAAACGATACGAAGTCGTTCTTCTCGATCGACAGAGGGTAGATTTGACGTCAAGACTAAAGGAAGACATCGTGTCAAATATGTTTTCTCCAAAATCGGAGATGCAGTGTAAGAAGTGGCAAATATTTCGCATACCTTGTTCTCATGCCTTGGCATGTTATGCATTCTTGCATATTGATCATACGGCTGTCATTAGTCGATTCTACTCATTCGAGTGTCAGAAGGCCGTATATGCTTCTCGGGCATTCTTTTGATTGCAAAGAAGACTGGACGGAATATCGTTTTCCTAGAGTCAATCCTGACCCGACAAGAGTCAGACCACGTGGGCGTCCAAGGTCATCCCGTATACATAATGAAATGGATATTAGGTTCGATCTCGGAGTAGTAGTTGCTCATTATGTAAAAAGGAAGGCCATAACCGACGTAGTTGTCCTAATCGTAATATTTGTAAGTTCTTATTCAACGTTTTAAATGTATTACTGTTATATTCTTATGTTGTGCTAATTGTCTTACAGGAAATGCATCCAGGGCCAAGGAAGACAGATATCCTTCATGCTCAAGGAGAGCATCGGTCGACGGCTGTATGGGAAGCCGGATATAATATGGTAAGTCGATTTCTTTACTTTAAAATCATTATATATTCATACATTGTTTACTAATTCGTATTTTTCTTTGCAGAACAATGTTCTAACATGCCGTCGGGTTGAAAAATCGCTAAAGGGACTTGCTAGCGATCCACGCATGGATGTTTACCTCGTCAGGCAGGATTCTACGGAGTGGCGAAGCTTCCATTTATCTCTTTGGATTGGGCTTGATCACTGCGTTAACGGAACGTGGAGACCGGAGACGCACACCTTCCACATGGTGCACGGTGAGATGACCGTGACCCTACAGGATGTTGCTATTCAGCTTGGATTGCCTGTAGATGGTGATGCAGTTATAGGTGACACCTCGATATCGGCAGTCGAGGTGTGTCATCAGTTGTTAGGCCGTGTACCTGCTGGAGATAATATTAGGTCGGGTCGTATTAGACTAAGCTGGTTGGCCAACTGTAGATGCCACTGAGGAGGTGGTTCAGATGTACACGAGGGCGTACATCCTCTATAGGTGGTGTTGTTCACTACTAAGTCGGACAACTTAGTACACCTATTTTGGTTGCCACTATTAGCTGATTTAGAGAGGACGGACAGTATAGCTGGGGTAGTGCATGCCTAGCCTGGTTATATAGGAGCTTGTGCAAGGCGTCTCACCATAAGGCGTCACAGATCGAGGGCCCACTCATTTTACTACAGATTTGGGCGTGGGATAGATTCCCGCATGTAGCGCCTTTGAGACGTCGTACTCCTTTCGTAGAGGATATGCCTCTCAGTTATCGTTGGGCCGTAGCGAAGGATGTGCGCACGGTGGCGACGCATGTGCTTGCATCGTACAGAGAGGCATTCGACAGGCAAAGCAGTGATCAGGTACACCTTACGATTGAATAAAGCAATCAATTGATTGTGTCATATCTCCCTTTAACGTTCTCATTGAAATATGCAGGTGATTTGGCATCCCTACCCTGAACAGTTGATAGATATGCTTCCAGCTTACTGTCGGTCCGGAGATGATTTGGCATGCCCGTGTACCACTTATATGCTTCTACATAGTGGAATGGTACTTCCCAGATAGAGTAATCCGTCAGTTCGGCATCTGCAGCTGGTACCCGATCAGTGCGACACCAGCAAAGCCCTTCATCGCATTGACTTCGCGGGAAGAATATGAAACTGGAGGGAGATCACCGACAGTTTGTGGATATCTGGGAAGATCGGCTCAACTATGTCGTGCCGCTGGAGTGGGATTCTCGGAAGAAATACTCCAAGTGGTACGCGAATCATACTCGGCAATATATTTCCCATACAGGATCCATGCTGGGCAAAATGGTAAGTACATTACTTCTTTCTATTCGATTTTCCTTGTTTAACATATATTCATTTCATCGTTCTTATTGTGTGATAGCTGAAGAATTTTAGAAAATGAAGCTAAAATCTGACCAGCCGGAGCTCGTCTCTCGTACCGAGGACTCCATCGAAATGCTCAGAGAGTACGGACCGATTAGACTATATGGTCGAACTGGCGGCTTGGAAGACCAACCGGCGTTTGAGTTCGTACCGCCACATGATGGACAACACTTCGAGGGCGATGAAGGAGGAGGACAGCACTTCGAGCCAATTGACGAAGAGGCCATGCCACATGAAGGACGGCCCTTCGACAGAGATGTGGACATGCCACCAGCATATGACGATCCCGTATTTGACGAGGAGGTCATGAAGTGCGGGAAGGGATGCTCATATCACAAATTTCTCACGTGGATGCCGAGTACAGCACGCCACACTTTGAGGTTGGGTCGAGTTCGAGTCCTAGAGCTTCGATTAAAGGAGTGAGAGAATTTGGGTAAGTTAAATAAAATTTCGAAGTTTCATTATAGTTAAACTCAACTAACATAAGTTTTTCAGGTACGACCATTTCGAAGACCCATCTCAACTTACACAGCTATACCCGGGCGACTCGTCGGAGCAGCGTCCCGTTCTCATACCATATGTGAGGAGGAGATCGAGTAGACGTAGAGGGAATTAGAACCGTGTTCGTATTTGTAAACCATTATGTACTTTGATGTTTGGATGTATTTCGTTTATGTTTTAGATATAAATCAGTGCATTTTTTGATATGTCAAGTGTTTCCGATTGTTGGAACTAAAAATGTTTCGATCGAACAGGGATGGTTCCGAAAAGAAATTTGACTACAACATGGCCGGGGCGGGGATGTGTTTTCAAAATCCACCCCTTGTTATACTAGGAGAGGAGCGGGTTCCCAAAACCCGCCCCTTATTTCCATGCAGTAGGGGCGGGTTCCCTTAAAGAACTAAGACAGGCCCTCCCTGGCACTTGGAAAAATTTCCAAGTGTCCGGGGAGCGGGTTTTGGGAACCTGTCTTCATGGGAGAACGGGTTCTCAAAACGCACCCTAATGGGGACTACGCATCCCGCATAGGGGCGGGTTTATTTTACACTGAGGACAGGTTCTCAAAACCCGCCCTCTTTGTTATTCCGGGGGCGCGTTTTCAAAACTTGCCCCATCAACAGGATTTTGGTAATTTATGAAACTTTGGCCATTTTTCGCGAAATTTTTTGGAAACTAACTGTTCATTCGTACAAACCTCCAATTTGTGGCACAGTTAAATTGTCAAATTTATTATTTGATATTATTATTATTATTTTTATCCTTTGTAAATGCGTTAGACACCATATAAACTCCATGTCAGCGGCCCGATTAAAATGATGTAACAAGAATAACACGCTAACATTAGATCATCGATGGGATATTTTTTAAATGATAGAATAAATCGATAAAAATTTGACAAAATTTAGGATAAATATGATGATTTAGTCTATATTTTGAGACAAAATATGGAAAAATATTAAAAATTATTACGAAAGTTTCCGTTCTATCAAATACTTAATTTGTTATATGTGTTTATCTTTTTAGTGGCACATCGGGGACGGAATTTGTCCAGTTGTTGATTATAAGTAACGGAGTTCACCGCACAGTCAACTCACCATGTCTGTAAGACAACAACCCCATTTCAAGCTCCACCTATCTAAACCCTAAGTTACAAACACTGTCGTAGCTATAAATCACATACATAACTTCTCGAGGGCGGACATCCCTTCTTCCACCTCCTTTTCACTTTCTTCTTCTAAGGGCAAAGCTTCGACAATGCACCTCCACTACCTAGCCACCTGATGCATATAGAGGGTGCTGTTGACGGGGAAAATGGTTATCAACCGATTATTCAAACAGACTCGTGGAAAATGGATCGGGCCGAAGTGAAGAAGGAAGGAAGGGCCGAGGAGGAAAGCTGGGCTGTTGTAAAAGAAGGCTGGGATGTGAAGGGAAGAAAAAAATTGGAGGACGGAAGTGAACGAGGAATGGAAAGAGAAGGACGAAAGGAAGGAGGTGGCAAAGAAGGGGACGAGAATAGGAAAGAATGGGAGTTGTAACAGAAACAAGTGTAGGCGCGCGGCCGATTTAAGACAGAGAGAATCACAGAAGGGGTATTCAGTTAGTTGTTGTGTGGGGAATATGGGAGGGGAGCGTGGTTAGAGGTGTGGAGAAAAGGTGAGGGAAAAGATGGTAGTCAGCCGAAGAGGTTCGACGGTTAGTAGGGTGGTGGTGGTGGCGTCGTACTGAAACTCTGTTTTCTGCATGGTTTTCTTAATGAGATTCAGCTATCTGTCAATCTAGTGGCATCACCTGGTATGAGAGCGTGATAGCTCGATCTCATTACATGTAATGCCCGTGGCGGACGGCACACGATCACGAGCAGCGCAGATGGAGGCAGATTCTGTGAAGGAAGTCCTACAAGAGCTAGTGAGGAAGATTGAAGGCATGGACGCCCGTATAGCGGGGTTGGAGGACAGAGAGGGAAGAAGTGAAAACACTCAGTCGGTTGACAGAAATGATTTGAGTTCGAGGCGGGAAGAGAGACAAGGATGGAGTGGAGATCGGGTAACAAGACAAACCCGAGTGGAATTTCCGGAGTTCGATGGAGCAAATGTGCATGAGTGGATCTTCCGCAGTGAAAGGTTCTTTGAACTGGACGATACACCTGCAGATCTTAAGGTTAGCATCACTTCCATACATTTGTTTGGACCTGCGATAGCATGGCACCATGCGTTCCTACGCGGTCGAGAGTTAGGAGGGCCGGTGAGTTGGAGTGAATATGCAGCGGCGATGTTGGTGAGGTTTGGGCCGACTGAGTTGGCGAGACCCATTGTCTTGTTGAAGGAACTGAGGGAGAAGGCTAGTTTATCTGAATATGTGGAAGAATTTATTTCCCTGGTTACTAAGGTGGAAATATCTAATGAGGACCAAGTGGCTTTATTTGTCGGGGACTGAGGAGAGAAACGAGGAAGATTGTTACGGTTCTAAACCCACGCACCTTGCAGCAAGCAATTGCATTTGCAAAGACCTTGGGATCTGATGATGATGGCCAGATTAACAGATGACGGGAGCTGGGAAATAGGGGAGTTCGACCAGAAACTTGGAGTATGCATAAGGGGTTAGCCTCTGGAGGAAGTAACAGACATCCTACTAGGCTGTTTAATGGAAGAACTTTGGAAAATGGGGCAAGAGGAGTTGGGGCTACCAGAGTTAGATCCTTACCGTATCAACCACCGCACAAACGGCTTACCACTGCAGAAATGGAGGAGAAGAGGCAGAAGGGTCTGTGCTTTTGGTGTGATGAAAAGTACTCATTTAATCACAAATGTAACAATCGGAGGCTGTATTCCATTACCTTGGAACCGGAAGGGTTGGAGGAAGAGGTGGACCAAGGGGGACAGAAGAGGTAACACTTGAGGAGTTAGACACACCCATCATTACATTACATGCCCTTTATGGGGTGGGGATTTCATTCAAGAATCAGACAATGAAGGTAGTTGGATTCTATAAGAAGAGGAGATTGCTTATTTTAATTGATTCGGGAAGCACGCACAATTTCTTGGATTTAGGTGTAGCCAAATGCTTGGGATGTACAATTCAGAAGGTGGCAGAAAAGGGGGTACTAATAGCCAATGGTGAGCAGATGGTTTGTGCTTCAGCAGTGAAAGACTTCCCGTGGGACTTATAGGGAGAACGATATGTTGCTGATATGCTGTTAATGCCCATTAAGGGGATGCGAAATGATTTTAGGCATTGAATGGTTGAATTCATTGGGGAAGGTGTTATGGGATTTTCCAAACTTGACCATGCAGTTTTGGAAAGAAGGTAAATGGGTGCAATTAACTGCTGGAGGTGGGGAGTTTGCTTCTGTAACAGCAGGGGTGTTCTCTTTGAACAGCAATGACACAGGACTAATGATAGTCCCTGGGGAATCGAAGGTATCGAAGGGAAATCCTGAACCTGTTATGCCTCCTGCAGCAGCTGATCTCAAAATTCTATAAGGTTTTTGAGGAACCGACTGAATTACCTCCAAGAAGGAAACATGATCATGCGATTACCTTAGAAAAGGGAATACAGGGACTTAGCTTGAGACCTTACAGGCATTCGAGTTCTCAAAAAGATGTGATAGAGAAGCTAGTAGAAGAGATGTTACAATCTGGAATAATGAGACCCAGCTGCAGCCCTTTTTCTTCCCCAGTGGTCTTGGTTAAGAAGAAAGATGGATCCTGGAGGCTCTGCATCGATTACCGCGAGCTAAACAAGAAGACTATCAAGGATAAATTCCCCATTCCCATTATAGAAGAGCTGCTTGATGAGCTTAAGGGAGCGAGTTGGTTCACTAAATTAGATCTCAGGTCCGGATACCATCAAATTCGAGTGAAGGAGGAAGATATTCCCAAGACAACTTTCAAGACCCACGATGGCCACTATGAGTTCCTAGTTATGCCCTTTGGGCTAACTAATGCTCCATCAACAATTCAAGCTTTGATGAATGATATATTCAGGCCATATCTCAGGAAAAGCGTGCTGGTTTTTTTTTATGACATATTGGTATATAGTTCTGTCCCGCAAACGCACTTGATCCATCTTTCACAAGTGCTTCAGTTACTTCTGCAGAATTGTCTTGTGGCTAAAATGAGCAAATGCTCATTTGCAATGAGGAGAATTGAATATATGGGCCATTACATCGATGAGCAAGGTGTATCCACAGATCCAAAGAAGGTTGAGGCAGTATGTAAGTGGCCGGCACCCACCAATATTAAATAGCTTCGTGGATTTTTGGGTCTCACGGGGTACTACAAACGTTTTGTGCGAGGTTATGGCGCCTTGAGTAAGCCATTGACCCAACTTCTTAAGAAAGAATCTTTCCAGTGGACACCACAGGCCCAAGCCACCTTCTTACAGCTCAAGGAGGCCATGACAACTACTCCCACTTTAGCCTTGCTAGATTTTTCTAAAACGTTTGTGGTAGAGACAGATGCGAGTTCTCAAGGTACTGGAGCTGTGTTAATGCAGGAAGGACATCCAATAGCTTTCATCAGCAAGGCTTTGGCTCCTCGCCACTTGGAGTTATCGGTTTATGAAAAAGAGCTCTTGTCCTTGGTGTATGCAGTTGACAAATGGAAGCACTACTTGATGTGTAAGCATTTTATAGTCAAAACCGATCATGAAAGTCTGAAATATCTGCTGGAGCAAAGGTTACACAATGAAATGCAATTCCGTTGGCTGCAATTCCATTGCAGCTGATGCACTTTCTAGAGTCTCTAGTCCCGAGCTGATGACAATTGCTATGGAATTACATCAAGGAACACTACTGGATGAAATAATTAACAGCTGGCAGACTGACGAATCTCTTAAAACTCTACTGCATCAACTACAGGCGGGTCAGGTACGGCACTACTCATACAGACACGGACTTTTGTGGAGGAAGGGCAAATTGGTGGTTGGCAACAATCCGCAGCTTTGAGAGACAATCATTCACATCTTCCACTCATCTTCAGCAGGTGGCCACTCGAGAATCAATGCTACAACCAAGAGAATCTCTGGTTTTTGCTTCTGGAAGAATTTGGAGGAAGATGTCAAGCAATTTGTCAACACCTATGAAATATGTCAAAGATGTAAGTACGACACCGCTGCGTATCCTGGATTACTTCAACCTTTACCTATTCCAACCTCAGTTTGGTCTAATGTGGGTATGGATTTCATCACCGACTTGCTGAAATCTTGCAGCAAGGAAGTTATAATGGTGGTAGTTGACAGGCTGACCAAGTTTGCACATTTCATCGCGTTGAAGCATCCTTTTACCTAACATCAAGCTTCATGGTCTTCCTAACATCATAGTCAGTGACAGAGACCCGGTGTTTCTAAGCGAATTCTGGAGAAACCTATTTCAATTACAGGGAGTGGAGTTATGATTTTCCTCTGCTTATCATCCTCAGACCGATGGACAAACAGAAGTGGTGAACAGATGTGTGGAAACGTACCTTCGTTGCATGTGTGCTGATTGCCCTGCAACCTGGAGCAAATGGCTTTCCCTCGCGGAGTGGTGGTATATCACTACATTTCACTCTGCCATCCGCATGACTCCGTTCCAGGCTCTTTATGGGTACGAGCCACCAGTTCACCTTCCGTATATCCAAGGCACTTCTCCTAACGTACTGGTGGACAGGGAACTTGCAGACAAAAAGGCTATCATTCAGCTCCTTCGCTTCCATATACACCGGGCTCAAAATCGGATGCTCCAATTGGCTAACCGACATCGTTCAGATCGAAGCTTCCAAGTGGGAGATTTGGTTTATGTTAAACTCCAGCAATACAAGCAGACCTCGGTCACGGGGGGACAACAAGGTAAGCTAGCTTACTTGCATCATGGTCCCTACAAAATCACAGACAAAATAGGGGCGGTGGCCTACCGTTTGGACCTGCCTTCCGGGTCACAAGTGCATCCCGTTTTCCATGTCTCCCGACTCAAGAGGTTCTTGGGTCCCAAGGATCGTTCGGTTGCAGATAACACAGGTTCTGGCCTTCATCACATGCTACCTTAACGCGTTTTGCAGAGGAAAATGGTTCGCAGAGGCCACGCAGCAGCAACTCAGGTACTTGTGCAGTGGTGTCGTCATCTAGAAGAAGAAGCTACTTGGAAGTTCCTCGATGATTTGCTGCAGAAATTCCCGCACCTCACCCTTGGGGACAAGGGTGAATTTAAGGAGGGGGTATTGATGCATATAGAGAGTGCTGTTGACGGGGAAAACGGTTATCAGCCGATTATTCAAACAGACTCGGGGAAAATGGATCGGGTCGAAGTGAAGAAGGAAGGAAGGGCCGAGGAGGAAGGCTGGGTTGTCGTAAAAGAAGGCTGGGCTGAAGGGAAGAAACAAATTGGAGGACGGAAGTGAACGAGGAATGGAAAGAGAAGGACGAAAGGAAGGAGGCAGCAAAGAAGGGGACGAGAATAGGAAAGAAGGGGAGTTGCTAACAGAAACAGGTGTAGGCGCGCGGCCGTTTTAAGACAGAGAGAATCACAGAAGGGGTATTCAGTTAGTTGTTGTGTGGGGAATATGGGAGGGGAGCGTGGTTAGAGGCGTGGAGAAAAGGTGAGGGAAAAGATAGTAGTCAGCCGGAGAGGTTCGACGGTCAGTAGGGTGGTGGTGGTGGCGTTGTACTGAAACTCTGTTTTCTGCATGTTTTTCTTAATGAGATTCAGCTATCCGTCAATCTAGTTGCATCACCACCCTAGCTCCCTTCTTCCTCCTCCTTGCCGTTCTTGTGTGATTATTGCCTCTCGTCCGTTTAGGGCTATTGGAGCAATTAGGGCTTGAGCAATTGGGAATGTATTATGTCTAAACCTAGGTCTTTGGCCTCCCTTTTGAGCTGCATATAACAACCTACGTAAAAAAACGGGTGAGTGATTGGATTATGATACGATAGATTCCGTTACTTACAAGGTAAGCAAATGGACGAATTCCGTCACAACACGTCATAAAAAATTAATCACATAAAGTATGATAAACTCGTATAGCAAATTAAATTTGTGAGAAAAAAAATCTTAGTAATATTTTGTCATATTTTAATAAAAGAAACTTTATACAACTATATGTAGTTTACAGAACGAGGAAGACATAACTTCATCAACGTGTCGAGCCGTCGGGTTGCCTTGTCAGAGTTACAACCGGTAAACTCGACAGGTTAAACTTGAACCCGTGATCCGGGGCATGGCCACCTCTACTTTATACATTGAAGTTACTTCATTGTGCAACAAGAAGTTACTCCAAACTCTGTTCAATCCTCGAGTTAATCACCGATGTGATTGTACATAAAACGCACCCGTGATCATTAAAACACGTCTCATACTCGAATATGAGAGAACTGATCGGAATACATATCGGAGTTAATACTATGGAAAGATTTAACTGACAAAGAGATTTAAGTAATAGGTGTAATGAACTAACCAACAATTGCTTGCACAGTACCTTATTGCCGAAACAGTAAACATCCTAAGTTATCCAGGGTATAAGCATTAAGAATGGATGTCTAAGATACAGGAGTCATCGGCTGGGTATAAGAGTTCTCTTTAGCGAAATATCAACAGCAGTCGTTCGATACCAAGTCACATGTTGAGGAATGTCCTTTCATGAACATCTGCTGGTCAAATGGGCTATTCCATCGAGAGGGCACAGCTTTCCTGTTGGCACTCAGTCCCATGTCGAGTAATCTCCTGGTACACTCGTGGTTATGCTTCTTAGGAAAGTTCTTGGCTAGCATGCAGCAGATGCAGAGTGATGACAGACTGCCAACACGCTCCTGCAATGAATATAAAAAACACAATATTCCACCGGAAATGAAAGCAATCCAAAAGAATCCAATTCACCTCTATGAAAACAAAATCAGTGTCTGTTCCACTCATTATCCCGGTTTTCTATCACCATTACCTTCTTCCTGCTGATGCTATGATAACAATCCACCAACTCGAGTGCCACCACACACACGACCGCATCGAGCCACCTAATTATGCACTCTATTTCAAACATCACTCTACCCTGCACCACAAAAGATGTGCTCTGTACACTCTGCCACATCAATCACCTGCATATAATACATCCCCACCTGGATCCGGTCACAGGACCAATCTAAAACCTTCAGAGAGGAAGTCGTCCCTGAAAGAAAAGCAGGACATTAGGAATGACACGCTAGTTTCAGAACTGAACCAAGCGAAAGACATCAGATTTGAATAAACAAAACAAATGAAAGCATCATTCTCAAATGCTCCTTTCACCAGGCGTGAACTCCTACTGCAACAAAACATCACATCAACTTATGCATGCCCAATTACATCATCCGATGACAGGCAAAACTCAGTCCATTGCTCCAATCCACTACACTAACAACAGCCAGTCAGCACAAAGTGAATTTAGTTATAGCTCAAATAGCTAGAAAGAATACCTGATGGCCACTGGCTTTTCCTCACTGGCGTTCCCATGATCATCCACCGGCACAAGTGTCGACAAGCACACCTCTGCTTCGAAAGACTTGGGCATGCCCTCTATCTTGATCTCCTCAATCTTGTCATCCGTTAAGTCATACCAGATCAAGTTCTTACTATCCTGCCGCACCAAGATTTTCCGCCTGTCCTTCGAATGGGCCAATGGCTTGATGAAATGGTCTGGTTTCCTTTCCTCCGGTTGCGGGATCGAGAACAGCTTGCTCCATGAATCCTTATTGCCGTACTCCCCCATCACCCATACGCATATGTCAACCCCATTAACGACCAAGCACAGCCTGCCGTCTACTGCCGCAACATCCATTTCTGTCTTCGGATCCACTCCATCCGGAAGATCCATCACCAGGGTACTCGTTTTACTAAGATCCATTGCGATGATGAAGTTATCCGACCCCAGCTGGAGTTCCGGAGTCATGATCCAGTGCAGGCATCCGCAAGCATAAACCCCTGCCTTGCGAGGGTAAATCAAGGAGTAAGGAATCCCACCCTCCCTGCGCCACCGATTGCTCCTCAAGCTGTAAACGCAGACCTCGCTCTCAAACGGATCCACAACATACTGGAACAATCTGACGAGGAGGTAGTCATCAGACACCTCGTCGTAACCGAACCCGTAGACGTGGACGCTCATGGCTAGAGGCGCGGGTCATCCTTGCGGCCGCGGATGGGGAGGTGGGGGAGGAACCTGTAGCGCCTGGTGGAAGGGTTCCAGATGATGAGGTCGTCGGCGACGTTGGCGAGGCAGACGAGGCCGTCACAGGTGCCGACGAGCTTGATGTAGTTGCCGTAGCACATGAGGGGGTAGGTGACGTCGAGGCAGTGGTCGAGGGAGCCGATCGGGCAGGTGTAGAGGTGGGAGGAGTGGCGGAGTAAGAGGAAGGAGTGGGAGAGGGGGAGATGGAGCTTGAGGAAGTCTGGTTCGTCGATGAAGGAGCACCAGCGCTTGGAGACGGCGCGGCAGCGGAGGAGGGGCTGGACAGGGAGGCGGCGGAGGATCTCGGTGATGAGCTCAAAGGGAAGGGGATTGTATGACGTCATGCCGACTTTGGGGGGGAGGCGATCTGGGGTTGCTTGCGGAATCTGGGGTTGCGAGGGGAAGGAGGGCGGAAAGAGGGCGGCAATTACCAGGAAGGAGACTAGATAGGTGTTTGGACTGGATTGGGGATTTGGTGGGACTCGGACAAATGTCAATAGCAAAATAATGTCGATTTATGTCGTCATATTTTCTCGAAATTTCGTTGATAGTTTTAAAATTTTTTTATAATCTTAAATTTATATTTTAAAATTTTTATAAAGCACGTTAATCAAATCTATAGTTTCTCGTCATTAAATATAGTAAAAAATATCGATTTATAGCCTAAATTAAAATCGATATTTTGTCTAAATTAAAATTTTTAGGTTTTTCATTTTATTTAATAAAAAGATTAATTATAGGTTCCACATCCACACCTCGTTAATTACCCCGTTAAGAGTTAATTAATATGTTTTAAATTTAGTGATTTAGTTTTTAATGTTTTAGTAAGTTGTATTTTTATAATTCGTGTCTTTTCTTATTTTTAAATATCTTAAAATTATAAAACTATTCATATAAATTTACTAATTATATTCTCGTAGCCGCGTCCCGATAACAAAATAGTTATAATAAATTTGGAGATGCCTTTCGGGTGGTCCACCCTTTAACCACAGGAGATAAATGCCATTAAAAAAGAAGAAAAAGAAAAAGAAGAATATTTTTTTTCTTTATTCTTCGTAAGGATTTAGAAATTAATTGTGTATATTTTCAGCTGCTTACATTTAAATTTGGTGATTTGCAAAATTGCTTTGACTTCGGATTGCTTCATAGTTATTATGTAACTTTTAATTATAATTCTTAATTTCTCGTCTCCTAGAAACTTTAGGGCCTGTTTTTTATAAGAAAACTGATTCAATTTTCAATTTCAGTGAAAATGAAAAAACAGAAACGTTTTCTGTTTTTATTTTTAGGTTTTAGAAAACTTGCTTGTTAGTGTTGTTTTCATTTTATAAAATATTTTTAATAACTTTATGTATATTTTGAGAAATATACATAAAAGATGATGACTATCCTCGGAGAAAAAAAGACCGGAAGAAAATATGATAACTACCCTCGGAGAAAAAAAGACCGGGAAGAGCTCCCGCCCTAAGAAATCAGAAAACGAAAAGGAGAAAACAACTTTAAGTGGGTTTCATTTATAAAAAAAAGAAAAGGAAAACATGGATATGGGTTTTCCTTGAAAAGAAAACAGTTTTTCAATGTTTTCAATAAACAAACACGTTTTTTATAAATTTTTAAAACTGAAAACAGGAAACTGAAACGTTTTTCGTCTAACAAACAGGCCCTTACTTTCCCTTTATCGTAACATATTAATGGAATCCTAGGGTTAAGACAGCATGTTCCGTAGTGACATCTGTGTGAACAATATTTTCCCAAGTAATTCTGATGATGCCTGCGCGTCTTGATATCATTGTAGGGAATGGAGATAATGGCCGACGCAGATGACATTCCCGAGGCATTGGTGATTGTAATGGCAACGGGGACTAGTAGTATTTTGCACTTCTCTCTCTCTCTTTTTATGGGTATTCGAGTGATCCGAAGACGGATAAGCGGAAGTGTCTTGATTCAACAAGTAGAATTGCGTACTACAGCGAAGCGCTACTCGGATCTAGTGATCTGATCGCTGTAAAAGTCGACTCGGTACGATCGTTTGATCAAACCTAATGGAGTAGACCGACCGATATGGTCATGATGAGTTTTATAGTGGTTTGACCTAATTTGACTAATGTTCACCACTTTCCACCAATTTAGGTCATTTCACTCTATAAAATGATGGGCACAAAATGTCCTTACTCTAGACTAACAGTATTCCTAAAATAGTAGAATATAAATCCTAGATGATTTCTCAACAACAACAGAACAACTTCTCACACAATAGTTTGTTTATGAATCTGAGCAGACTGAGTACTTATGTTCAGCAATTGATAGCTCAATATTGATGGAGAATTTTCACACAACATTTGCTCTTCTCAATATAAACATGTTTATAATGCATCAGAAGTAAATGTCACTTAGAACAAAGAAACAGAAAATAAAACGATTTGGTTCCTTGTAAATAAGAACTTGACTTCTCACACAACGAAGTCCGAGTACCCATCCTACACATTGTTCCGTTGTGCACTGGTACCACGTTTGTGACCCACTCTATTACACACCCGGTGCCAAGTTCTATCCCAACGACTCCCACACAACCTACTCTAAAGTCCTCGAGAAGGCCGAGATTGTGCTCAAGGTGAACCTTTCTGACTCCGGTAGTGTCCACATCTCCTGCCCTTCCCTGCTTTGCACGAGACTTTTGGCGCCTTTTGTGGAAACTCAATGTTAGGCAAACAACGATGATAAACAGGATGTCGATGTTGTGTCGGGTTTATGTTGAAATTGTCAGAAGAACAAACTTCCAATACGCCTGTCTGTCTATTCGAGATGAAAATGGGATATTATTGGACGAATTCTCGTTGGCAATGTTAGTGGGACACCAAAGCAGAAGAATCCACTTGTCGCCTAATCAAAATCAAAACTTTGGAAAACCTGAAAAAGCGAGGAGACACGGAGCTGACCGCGGGTCTGTCTTCTTACTTTTTTCTTCTTTTCGTGTCTTAAAAGGTTGGAGCTCCACACAATTCATTCTAATAACAGTGTTAGTGCACTCTCTTGGTTTATGAGTGAATGGAACTCATCCACACATAAATAATAATAACAATTGATTATATATATACACGTGTAAATATTTTATGCTATTAACCGTTAAAACTTCGAACTGTTTAATGAATGCGTGACTTATTATATATTTTATTTTCAACGTTCGGATGACATTTAACTCGAATCGAGTTACACGAGTCACGAGATCTCCTTATACATATGATTAGGCCGATAGAGATGTGAATATGGTCTATGATAAATATAAATTATTATTGAAAAAGAAAAAGGAATGAAACCAACCACTTTAGCACATGGTATTTATTCTCCACCCTTTACAAGACTTACTTTATTACTTCCTTTTATTAGTCTTCGAATTAACATAAAGTAAGCATCAATGGTTAGATTTGGATGGAAAAACGTTTTGGGTTTTGGTTACCGGTTTTGGACACATGTCGTCACACCATGCTTATTCTCTGTCTTCCCCCTCTTACATAGTTAAGAATGATGACGTCATCTCGTTTAATTAGACGGGGAGAGACAGAGAGTTCCGAAAAGGAAAGTTTCCAGCGCCCAAAAAAAAAAAAAAAACAAGAAAGCAAAATAAAACATGAGAAATTGACGTGATCTTATACGTTGTTTTAGAGTTTTATACGGATTTACCGTTAGTTTCTGAAAAAATTTAGCGAAAAACGGTCCGAGTTTCATAAATTACGAAATACAGTCGAAAACGCGCCTCCCAAATAACAAAGAGTGTGGGTTTTGTAAAATGGCAGACCCGCCCCTCCAACACTTAAAAAAAAAAGAGTGTTAACCCACCCCTTTAATAAGTAAATAAAGGATCTGCCCTTCTAGTTTTATTGGTTAAAGTAATTTCATAAATTGCGAAAGGTCTTGAGTTCGATTCCTAATAGCAACAACTTTGAATAATTTTTTCTAAAAAACTTAAAAATTTTCATCATAATAGGAATCGAACCCGAGAACTTTCGTAAATTAATGAATTACTTTGAGCAACTCAGCTAGAAGGGCCGGTTTTGAAAACTCAGCCTTTATTTACTTATTAAAGGGGCGGGTTCCCGAAACACTCTTTTTTTTTAAGTGTTGGAGGGGCGGGTAACCCGCCCCTGCCATTTTACACGAATGACGGGTTTTGAAAACCCGCCCTCTTTGTTATTTGGGAGGCGCGTTTTGCTGTATTATGATAGTTTTACAAATCTCGGATCGTTTTCCGCAAATTTTTTTAAAAGCTAACCGTAAATCCGTACAAACCTCCGTTGTTTTAACGCAACTTTCGAATGACATGTCTTAAGGCATCACGCGTCACACAGACAAATATTACGAAACTACAATAAGAACGTCGAATAGTAAATGTTAACTCAATAATAGTAAAATGAATCCATTATTGGACTTTCGAGAAATTTAAACCGGGTTCGAATTAAAGGTTAGATATTGTACGCGCGCCTTCCGGCTTAGCACGCGCGTGGCGGTTCGGGCGATCCGAAGATCCGGGCCCGCTCTCCAAGGCCCAACCGGTCGACATCACGACTCGAGCGTCGGACGCTGCGGAAGGGAATTGGGTAATCCCTCCCTAGATTCCTAACTGGGCCTGTCGGCCCTCGCCAACCGTCTCTATTTTCCTAAGAGGCGGCGAGCGAAAGGCGGGACATGATCCGAAGAAGGAACTTTCGGGAGAAATCAAGAGCGGCTCGTGTTGCCAGTCCCTCATTCAAAATGACTTCAAAAAATGTGTTGTTTAACCTAGGTAAACGATTACGGAGTCGCCACCGACTTATTTTTAAATATTAGTCTAAGTCGGAAAACCAAAATAGGTTTCGGGAATCCCTAATTACTAATTCTTACATTAAACATGTGAAAATGTGGCGTTTCTTTTGTCCTCGAGCTTTGGTCGGTAACACAGAGGAGTTGTCTTTTGAGAGACCTTGGCTCCTGGTGAGTCTTAAGAGGGTGTCCTTGGCTCGATTTTTAGATGTGTGGATCTGCTTCCGATTGTCGGTGGGACCGGATAAAGAAGGAAAACCATAATGTGTGTTCGTCAAGAAGAGTAGGTGGGAAGCCACATTCTCCCTCGTCGTCTTCGAAACGGCCAATGCGGATTTGACAGGTCTCAGAGACTGTTCCTACACACTAAGAAACAATTAGAATAAAAGAAACTCCCTGGCCGCTCATGTGCGAACGCAGGGAGTCGAGATCGGGCTGTCGTCTATATTCGAAAATCGAAAGGACGTTGGTGTTGCAGCTTTAGGTTGGGATCGTCTGCCGATGAAGGTGATGATTCCGACTGGTGTCGGTAATGGGAGAGCTCACTCCATCGTTGACGTCGGAATATCCCAGGAGGTTGGGTTTGAGTTGGTGACGCTGGAGGTTCCTCGTTCATGTTGTTGGACCTACCTTGGGGTCGCTGGATGCAGGGGAGGAACAAACGTCTGAAAGTCGAGGCTCTGTATCTGTGTGGGTCCATCTGTCTGAAGTCCTGTCTCTGTCGGAGCGTCCGTGGGTGAGTGACGAGGCTTGTATCTTTTTTCTTTGTTTTTCTGTTTTCCTGGTCGAAGCCATCCCCCCCTATGTCTCCGAAATGATCTTATATTTTAGAAGAATTCCTCGGAAGCCGTTTCTGGTGCTCCCCAGAATCTCGGAGACGTTGGGATTCTCGTGAGGAAGCGGTTGTCCGCTGAACGTAGGTAATCTTTTGTTAGGTGAGATCATGGGTCATGGGATATTTTCTAATTTGTTGGAGTCACAAAGAAAATCACTCCAAGTTGTGTCATCCCTTATTAGCTGATTTGTCCATTCCTGCAAGTTGTTGGATTCACCCAAATCTTCTGAAGGAAGACCTATATTTGCAGTAATCTTTTCTGCTTGATCATTCTGATCGAGACCAACCAGAGAGAAATCATAAAGCCCGTCCAATGAATCGGTTTGCCAAGAAGCCTAATCATTTTGAGAATATTCAGATGCAGCAACCTGTAGCATCTCAGCCCCAGGAGCGCCTCTCAAAGGGCGTTGTCCCTTGTTACATGTAGGCTGAGATATAAAAGGACTGCTATGGGGATACTTCTCCGGAAGAGAAATCTGAGAGGACTGGAGGTCCATAGAGAACCCATAATTCGATGATGAAACAGGACAAATAACCCCACTCTGTTCTAATGTAGATGGGACAACTTGCAAAGATGAAGACGATCCTCCTGAGACTTCATATTGGTGCCTTTTCTTTTTCTTGGCTTTATAAAGAATCCATTCCTTGCACGTAGGAAGGCATATAGGTTAACGAGATGACGAGTCTAAAGTTGCCGGCGCTTGTGGCGGTGTTCTGTTTCCTATTCTTCCTGGGGGCTCGCGGCTGGGGTTATGACGGCCACTATGCTGTGTGCAAGATTGCTCAGTCGCGGCTGAGCAAGCCTGCATCGGACGCGGTCGTGAGGCTGCTGCCTAGGCACATAGGTGGGAACTTCACGAGCCTTTGCATATGGGCGGACAGGGTGAAATTCCGGTATCTTTGGTCGCCCTCGCTTCACTTCATCGACACCCCAGATCATCTCTGCACTTAAAAGTACAGCAGTAAGGAAACCATATTCTGTTAATGGATCCATCGATTGCCTTCAGAAGTCTCAGAATCCCTTATTCGAGAAATCGGCAGGGAACTGCAAGGATGAGGATGGGGAGAAAGGGAGGTGCCTCACGGGGGCAATCAACAACTACACCACCCAGCTCCTTGGTCAGGGCAGCAGCAGACACCGATGTAAGTAAACATATGGAATGTTTCTGTTACACTAAGAGGGGGGGTGAATTAGTGTTAATCTCCAAAATTGGATTTTAACCCTTTTTCGTTTTACCCCGCAGCGGAATGAAAAGCTTCTGTTAAACAGAGCCTGTAAGTTTCTGTAAGACAGAACGTTTGATTGTGTACGCAAATTTGTTTGATGGACACAAGGATTTTTATAGTGGTTCAGCAAATTGCTTACGTCCACTCTTCACCAAGATATTTGGATGGTTTCCACTCAAATGTATCTCAGTACAAATTACACAAATGATAGCAACTAAAAACAAACCCGTAGGGTTCTGTACAATAGCGGCTTGAGTGGCAGAACACAGACCAGAAGGTTCTGTGCCGTAGAGGCTCGTTATGTAGCACAAACCCGAAGGTTCTGTACTATAGTAACTTAGGCTCAATACAGACCAAAAGGTTCTGTATCGTAGAGGGTAAGGCACAACACAGATCAGAGGGTTCTGTGTCGTAGAGACTTAGGCACAACACAGACCAGAGGGTTCTGTGTCGAAGAGACTTAGGCACAACACAGACCAGAAGGTTCTGTGTCGAAGAAGGTAGGCACAACACAGAGGGTTCTGTGTCGAAGAAGGTAGGCACAACACAGAGGATTCTGTGTCGAAGAAGGTAGGCACAACACAGAGGGTTCTGTGTCGAAGAAGGTAGGCACAACACAGAGGATTCTGTGTCGAAGAAGGTAGGCACAACACAGAGGGTTCTGTGTCGAAGAAGGTAGCACAGACCGTAAGGTTCTGTACCGAGTATGTCAATCCACAACAGAAGGTTCTGTATAGGAAAATGACTTAGTTGAGAAGCACAGATCTGAAAGATTCTGTACCAAGGGTAGTCGACCTTCTACTGAACAGACCGTGAGGTTCTGTAGCAAAAGTGACAAGTAAAATGTATGCACAGACCCGTAGGGTTCTGTACTACAGAGGGTTGTACAGACCGTAAGGTTCTGCACTAAAGTAGATTCAGACCTCAAGGTTCTGCTCTACAGAGGGTTATACAGATCCGAAGATTCTGCACAACAGAAGGTTGCACGCGTTAACGTGACTAACTAGGTAACCAAATGCGCAATCCTCTTAAGGAAAACGACTTCGTGGCGTACCCCACGCGAGCACGTAGCGGACCCTACGCAAGCGAACAGCAACCCCTGTTCAAGGATGGATTTTCCCTCCGGCGGCTCCACACGACCTGCACGATCTCCTCGAGATAGCGACTATGTGGCGTACCCCACACAAGCACGTAGCATACCCTACGCAAGCACGCAGCAGACCCTGCGCAAGCACGCGGCAAACCCCACGCAAGCAGACGGCAGCCTCCGTCCTAGGTTCCTGCACACAGAGCTCTACACAACAGAAGCTGGTCAGTCCCTCACCTTCTGTGCTCCCGAGGTTCAGCCCTTCTCTCCGGCCCGCTGCACGTTGCCCACGTACACACGCTTCCAACAACGTCTCCTGCAGCTTCCAGCCGAGTCCCTCGAGCCCCCGAGTCACTCTCCCAAAAGGCTTCACCAACGATGCAACTTCCGCCGGTAGTGCTCCTCGTGTGACTAACTCAAAACGAATGAAAGAATGAGAGAACTAAGGAAATTAAAACAAATGAAGCTCACGCTCTCTCTGGACAGAATGGGATGGATGGATTCGTTGTTATATGTTACAATGGGAGAGAGGGCGTGACTATTTATACACAAAGCCTAAGAAGAAAACTTAAATGGGAAAAGATAAAAACGAAATCTGCAAAACAAGAAATTAAAAGTTAGTTTACATAATAAACAGAATGATATACACGTGCAAGCATTCAGAAAATAAATCAGAATAAGATCATGATATATTTTCCATGAATAGTGCACCACAGAAGGTACCACAGAAGGTATCGCAGAAGGTTCTGCTTGATAACCTTCTCCAGATGGAAACAATCGAAGATTTGTTTCCATTGGGGTAAATGTTCGTTCCATCCTGATAAAGACACACGTGAGAATGTATCTGGACAGGTGGTAGATGATTTGCATCCAAATAACGTTCGTAAGTTGATCAAGTAAGCTTACAGAAGCCTATGGATCAAATAATAAACATTTCCATATATAGAAGATACATTTCCTTCTACAAGAAATATTATCTCCAATATAATTATTTGAAAATCAAATCAGGGTAATCTGATCAGATAATTATCATAATCAGAGAATGTGTATTTCGTAATTAAATAATTGATAACTAATCATTTAATTACAAAAATAATTCTTACAAGAAGTCCTTAACAAGAGAAGCTTCTGTAGAATAGAATGTTCAACCTTCTATAGTACAGAGGGTTAGGCTCATCATCAAAGCCAAGAATGTTCGACCTTCTGTGGCACAGAGGTCTGGCTCATCATCAAAACCTTTTCCAACAATCTCCCCCTTTTTGATGATGACAAAACATTCATCGTTGAGGGAAATATGTTTGCAAGAACTCCCCCTAACTCCCCCTAAATAGATGAGAGTAAGAGTCTCGCGTTTGTACAGAACCATAAGGTTTCTGTGAAACAGAGCATAGAAGCTTCTGTTATGAAGAAGGTTGTACAGAGCACAAAGGCTTCTGTGATTCATACAGAGCGTGGAGCTTCTGTATATAGCCCGACAAAAATGATGGTATTTCATTTCTGCACTCCCAGCAATAGTGACTTTTAAAAAGATCACGAATCGCATTCCCTGCAGAAGGTTGCGATTATGAGCTGTATCAGTCTCATAGGCTTCTACACCGTAGATGGTATAGCCTTCTACGACCCATAAGTTATAGAAAATCAAGGATTTTTCTATAACCAATACAGAGCTAGGTACTCCCCCTCAACACAATTTTCTCCCCCTTTTTGTCACATCAAAAAGAAGATGAATGTAGGTTGAAAAAGAAGAGTAAGCTTCTTGCAGAAGGTATGACATAATGTTCATGACCAACGTGCAGAGGGTAGTTTTAATTCTTGCAGAGGGTAGAACAGAGGGTTCAAAAACCATCATGCAGAATGTGGTGCAGAAGGTTGACAGAAAGTTCAATACCATACTGCTCAAAGGAAATGTGTCCACGAGGTGGCACTTATTACAATCTAGAAGACCACAGAAATCAGTTTTTGGTCTAGCTAGAAATGCAGAAAAGAGAGAACATCAAGAGATTTCATTTTTCCTCTTCCTCCTCAGAAGGGACTGCATCAAGATTATCACGGATAACCTTTGCTTGACGTTCCAGCTCGCGAGTCAGGTTCTCTACCATTTTGCGTAGGATGCGCATATCTTCCTCATTGGCCACAGCCTTCTGCTGGAGGTCCTTGAGGAGAGCAGTTTGTTCCAGGAGGATGGTCATCTCAGCAGAGGACTTGGGCTGTCTCTGTGCTGAAGGAGCCTTAGCTGCAGAGGCAGACGCAGAAGGTGCAGTAGCAGCCTTTCTGGACATTCTGGCAGACAGAGGCTTATCCTCATCATCCTCAGTGGTGTCCTGTGACTTCAATTTGAGAGTCCAGGTGGAGCCCTTCCTTACATAATGCATGCTAGCTATGATCTGGTGCCCAAAGGTACCAACCTTCCATTTCTCTTGGAAAGTAGATGCATCAGTAGAAACACGGGCAAGCTTAAGAAGGCCGGCAATTACCTGGCCATAAGGCAGAGCCTTTCCTGTTGTATTGCAGCAACGTTTCATGTGCGAGAACACCAGCAAGCCAAGGTTGAAAGGGATTCCCTTCATAATGTGAGCCATCAGTGACGCATCAATTGAGGTGATGGTGTCGATGCTCCCGGTCCTTGGTAAGAGGCAGAATAGCACAACTCGATGCAATACGCGAGTCTTGAGTTCCAGCTTTGTGGACTCCAGGTATTTGTCCGACTGGACTCTTTCTCCCATGATGATGCTGTAGGATTCCTCCTTTCCAAGATCTGACAGTGGGTCATATTCCTCACAGCCAAACAATTGGTTAACATCATGTGCAGAGAAGACAAGCGAAACCCCTTCAATCACTGTTTTGATGAACTTGACATGAGGTCCTTGTTCATGGAACGTAATGTTACCATAGAACTCTCTCAGGCGAGAAACGGCCACCTCTGCATATGTCTCACAGAAGTTTTTTCAGACCAACTCTCTCAAGCAATGGAGCAATGTCAAGATCATTTGCCTTAAACCAATTAAAATCAATGCGCTTGAAGGCAGCGAACTGTCGACCAGCAGCATCACATTTGGGCAATTTGGTATCGGCAAGCACAGTTTCTATCTCCTTTCTAGAGACTAGAGGGTTTACCGGAAATATGAAGGTATCCAGCCCCTCAGTGAAGGTGTCCACAGATTTCTCCGGGGACTTGGTTTTCTTTGCAGCCGCTTTGACAAGAGAGGTGCTGACAGTCTCGGGCTCTTTCCGTTTCAGCCTAGTCCGAGAGGATACACCTCCTGACTTGATGGCCTCATGGAGGAGCTTCTTTCCAGAGGGTGCTGCAGGCTTCTGGGTAGCCTTCTGTGCAGCAGAGGCAACGCCTTTCAGCTTGAGGTCAGGGGAGACAGAGATGACAGGAGCAGGAGCTTCCTCATCTGGTTCCTCTGATGCGTCATCGACAAGGGGCACTTCCACCTCCTTATCAGACTCAGCATTCTCCTCAGGAGTGGCGACCTTTGATGCATCAATGTCATCAGCCGCAGTAGAACCCTTGGCAGAGGGTTCAGTGTCAGGGAGTTCCTTTGTCGCAGCGACCAGGGATCCCTCAAGTGCTTTCTCTTCCACTTGGATTTGGGCTTTTTCAAGTCCCTTGTCCTTGGAGAGCGGTTGCATGTCATCGTGGGTCTCGACAACAGCAGGAATGGTTTGTTCCTTCGCAGGAGAGATGGGTTTCTCCGGCGAGGAAGGGGATGGAGTCCCGCTCGCAGATGGTGCAGGTTTCTCCGATCCAGAGGCGCGAGCCTTCTTTCTTCCGGCCTTAGCCTTTTTCCTCAAGGATTTTGCCTTGGGTGCCATGGGTGATGAAGAACGAAGGTCTGGGAGTTTTAGGGCAAAAAGAAAGGGGATGCGATGATCTGAAGGTGGTGAAGAAGAAGGGTGACGGTTGTGGGTTTTTAAGCTGACACAAAAAGGCGGTTTATGGGAATAAAATATTTTTCCCGCTCAAGTGATCTATTTGAGATGTCATGTCAAACTGTCATGCATCAGAACACGGGGGAAAGGAAATTTTATTTCCTTGATTCGATTGTGTGAGGCGAATGGCTTTTCAAGGCAAGAAAGACATCGTCACCTTCTGTTAAAGCTTCTTCCACACCGAAGAGCTAAATATAATGGATATTTGTATCCAAGTATAATTTATTAGGATTTTAATATTCCTAACAAAGAAAATTTTGATCAGAATAAATATTTTATTCATCAAAATCTTTTATTGGATGATATATTATATCTCCAGATTTAGTTTGAAAGTTACCTAAATTGAAGTTTAGGTAAGCATTTCATAAGACCTTCTATAAGGTAGAAAGTTTAATCAACTCTCTGTAATGAAGTGTACAGACAATTGTACCTTCTGTTTAATAGAGGGTGGATAATTCTACCTTCTATAAAGATGAAACGAAGGATTATACCTTCGGTTGTTTGAAGTGTACAAAGGTGTACCTTCTGTATGATAGATGGTGGATTTTAACCTTCTATTGTATAGAAAGCTAAATATACGACCTTCATAGTGAAGTGTACGACGTTGTACCTTCTATAGTATAGAAACAGAGGATTATTCCTTCTGTATGAAGTGTACAAGTATGTACCTTCTGTTTGATAGAGGATGAAATTCAACCTTCTATTATATAGAAAGTTTAATATTCTTCCTTCTATAGTGAGGTGTACGAATGTGTACCCTCTGTAGTGTAGAAACAGAGGTTTGCACCTTCTGTATTGACGAATTCTAATAACCAGAACCGTATTGAAGAAAACATCTATTGACGTCTTCTATGACTTGGTTAATAGGATGTCTTGTTTGTACATCACTATTAATAACCGAACGTCTTGTTTGTACACCACTATTGATGTCACCAATGACTTGATCAATAGGATGTCGTTTCTGATATAGAGCAGGTGCCCTAAAATCATTTTGATTATTCTGAGATGATTCTTCAGAATTATCAATTGTTTGTTCAGGATCTTTTTGAGAATCATGAACAGAGGGTTCACCTTCCTCTTTCACAGAGGGTGAGATTCTACAGCATCTTCTGTAGGTTCTTGAGATATAACATCTCTTGTAATGATAGTAGGAATGTCATTAATTTTTACATTAATAGACTCCTCTATAGTAGAAGTTCTTTTGTTTAGAACTCTATAAGCTTTGCTAGACAAAGAGTATCCGAGAAAGATGCCCTCATCTGTCTTAGCTTCGAACTTTCCTAAATTGTCCTTAGAAGGTCTCAAGATAAAACAAGGACTTCCAAAGGAGTAGAAATAGGAGATGTTCGGCTTTCTCCCCCTGTATAGTTGATAGGGAGTTTTCTCGAGTATGGGTCTAAGTAAACCCTGTTTGATATGTAGCAGGCTGTATTAACAGCTTCTGCCCATAGGTTCTGTGGAGTAGAGCTCTCACACATCATGGTTCTAGCCATGTCTATTAGAGTTCTATTTTTCCGTTCTGCTACTCCATTCTGTTGAGGAGTATAAGGAGCAGAAAAATTGTGATCGATACCATGATCGTCACAGAAAGTAGCGAAGTCATGGTTTTCAAACTCAGTACCATGATCCGTTCTTATAGCTTTTACAGAAGATCCAATTTCATTCTGTAATTTCTTAGCTAGCTTAATGAAAGTTTCAAAAGCATCGCTTTTGTGAGTTAGAAATTTAACCCACGTATATCTAGAGTAGTCATCGACCACAACTAGACAGTACCTTCTACCGCCGACACTCTGAACTCTAGTAGGTCCGAATAGATCCATATGTAGAAGTTCAAGAGGTTGAGAAGTAGAGACTTCATTCTTAGATTTGAATGAAGACTTAGTTTGTTTTCCAAGAGAACATGCTTCACAGAAGCTGTCATGCTCAAAACGGATATTGGGTAATCCCTTAACCAAATCCTTTTTCACAAGCTTGGATAACAATTTGAAGTTGGAGTGTCCCAACCTTCTATGCCATAGTAGGCTTTCATCTTTGACTGTCAGAAGGCAACTTTCTGTAGTACAGAAGCTATTCTGAGTCAAGGTGTAGATGTTCCCTTTACGGTTCCCAATGAAGCGAACTTCATTGTTTAGGACTCCGGAACACTTATCTTGATCAAAAGTTATTTTATAACCTTTGTCACAAAGCTGGCTAATGCTCAGCAAATTATGTTTGAGTTCTGTAACCAACAGAACCTCATCGATGACCATGGAGTCAGAACTTCCAATGGTACCTTTGCCGATGACAGAGCCTTTGCTATTGTCACCGAATTTAACCGACCCTCCACATTGTAGAGTCAGTTGGGAAAATTTGGATGGGTCTCCGGTCATGTGCCTGGAGCATCCACTATCCAGATACCATTCGCTTTCAACAGTTTCTGTTTGAAAGCAGGTATGAAGTTCATTTTGAGTTTCTGTGTGAGTTGTGAGGCACACTTGTGCTTCCTCATCATCAGAATCATCAAGTTCTGCCCAAGAAGCTATTGCTTTCTTGAACTTGTATTTAGGAGAAGGTTTCTCCTTTTCTTTAAGTAAAGGACATTCTGTTTTGTAGTGTCCTTTCTTTTTACATTCAAAGCATGTGACCAACTTTGGATCCATGTGTTTTTGGCTTCTCTTATTGAAGCGCTTTTTGGAGGCGAACCGCAAAAGTCGTTTAGCTATCATTGCGAGTTCATCATCCGAATCAGCTTCTGCTTCATCATCCGAACCTTCTGTAGGTTCTTCTGATGCTCTGAAAGCAACAGGTGCTCTCTTTATATCTGGTTGAGAGGATCTTTCCATCTCATACGAGATTAAGGAGCTCATCAACTGATCTAGTCGAAGAATAGAGAGGTCTTTAGCTTCCTCTATAGCCGTTTTCTTGGCTTCCCAAGATTTGGGTAGAGTACGCAGAACCTTTCGAACTAGCTCAGAGTTTTGATAGGTTTTGCCCAAATGAGTTAGGGCATCGACTAGGAGGTTGAGTCTCTGGAACATTTGTTCTACAGATTCATCAGCCTTCATAGTAAAGTTTTCATATTGGTGAATTAAGAAATTCACCTTAGTTTCTCTTATCTGGTCTGTCCCAATATACATGGTGACAAGTTTGTCCCAGATTTCCTTGCCCGAAGTGCAAGTTGAAACTTTGACGAATTCACCTTCTGACATAGCATTGAACATCAAATACTTTGCCGTTTTAGTGAGTCGTCTGATCTTAAGGTATTCCCTTGTAGGATGACCTTCTCGATCAAATCGTTGGTTCTCAGGTATAGAAGGTGGACCATCTTCTATATAAGACCATAAGTCTTCGTCGATAGCATCAACGAATGCGCTCATTCGAATTTTCCAATAGGCAAAATTCTTACCATCGAAAATGGGAGGATTCCCAACATGTGGTTTAGGCACATTATAGTTTTCAGCCATATGTTCGATTCGTATAGAGTATTACGCTTCTATAGAACAGAACGTTGACGAATAGAACCTCAACAAAGAAGCAAGCTTCTGTTGGGTAGAAATCAGCTGTCAAGCTGTAGTTGTTGGATTTGCAGAGCGATAGGCTTCTGCAGAAAATGCCAACAGATCGTATGCTTCTACAAAGTAGAGGAACAAATCGTTTCTCACAGAACAAGGTGCTTCTGTGGAACAGAGGTTAAATTCTGATAGAGCGTAAGCTTCTACAGAATAGAACCGAGTTGATTTTCACAGAGCTTAAAGCTTCTGTGCAGTAGCGGGTTGATTCTGATAGAGCGTAGGCTTCTACAGAATAGAACCAAGTAGATTTTCACAGAGCTTAAAGCTTCTGTTGAATAGCAGGTTGATTCTGATAGAGCGTAAGCTTCTACAGAATAGAAACAGTCACAGAGCAAAAAGCTTCTGTGGAGAAGAGTGTGTAGCTGGAAAAGCTTTTCAAGGATCTACAACAAGCTGTTAAGCCTCTGTTGAACCCGCTCTGATACCAATTGTTACACTAAGAGGGGGGGGGTGAATTAGTGTTAATCTCCAAAATTGGATTTTAACCCTTTTTCGTTTTACCCCGCAGCGGAATGAAAAGCTTCTGTTAAACAGAGCCTGTAAGTTTCTGTAAGACAGAACGTTTGATTGTGTACGCAAATTTGTTTGATGGACACAAGGATTTTTATAGTGGTTCAGCAAATTGCTTACGTCCACTCTTCACCCAGATATTTGGATGGTTTCCACTCAAATGTATCTCAGTACAAATTACACAAATGATAGCAACTAAAAACAAACCCGTAGGGTTCTGTACAATAGAGGCTTGAGTGGCAGAACACAGACCAGAAGGTTCTGTGCCGTAGAGGCTCGTTATGTAGCACAAACCCGAAGGTTCTGTACTATAGTAACTTAGGCTCAATACAGACCAAAAGGTTCTGTATCGTAGAGGGTAAGGCACAACACAGATCAGAGGGTTCTGTGTCGTAGAGACTTAGGCACAACACAGACCAGAGGGTTCTGTGTCGAAGAGACTTAGGCACAACACAGACCAGAAGGTTCTGTGTCGAAGAAGGTAGGCACAACACAGATGGTTCTGTGTCGAAGAAGGTAGGCACAACACAGAGGATTCTGTGTCGAAGAAGGTAGGCACAACACAGAGGGTTCTGTGTCGAAGAAGGTAGGCACAACACAGAGGATTCTGTGTCGAAGAAGGTAGGCACAACACAGAGGGTTCTGTGTCGAAGAAGGTAGCACAGACCGTAAGGTTCTGTACCGAGTATGTCAATCCACAACAGAAGGTTCTGTATAGGAAAATGACTTAGTTGAGAAGCACAGATCTGAAAGATTCTGTACCAAGGGTAGTCGACCTTCTACTGAACAGACCGTGAGGTTCTGTAGCAAAAGTGACAAGTAAAATGTATGCACAGACCCGTAGGGTTCTGTACTACAGAGGGTTGTACAGACCGTAAGGTTCTGCACTAAAGTAGATTCAGACCTCAAGGTTCTGCTCTACAGAGGGTTATACAGATCCGAAGATTCTGCACAACAGAAGGTTGCACGCGTTAACGTGACTAACTAGGTAACCAAATGCGCAATCCTCTTAAGGAAAACGACTTCGTGGCGTACCCCACGCGAGCACGTAGCGGACCCTACGCAAGCGAACAGCAACCCCTGTTCAAGGATGGATTTTCCCTCCGGCGGCTCCACACGACCTGCACGATCTCCTCGAGATAGCGACTATGTGGCGTACCCCACACAAGCACGTAGCATACCCTACGCAAGCACGCAGCAGACCCTGCGCAAGCACGCGGCAAACCCCACGCAAGCAGACGGCAGCCTCCGTCCTAGGTTCCTGCACACAGAGTTCTACACAACAGAAGCTGGTCAGTCCCTCACCTTCTGTGCTCCCGAGGTTCAGCCCTTCTCTCCGGCCCGCTGCACGTTGCCCACGTACACACGCTTCCAACAACGTATCCTGCAGCTTCCAGCCGAGTCCCTCGAGCCCCCGAGTCACTCTCCCAAAGGCTTCACCAACGATGCACGTCCCGTAGTGCTCCTCGTGTGACTAACTCGAACGAATGAAAGAATAAAGCAAGCTCAAGCACACGCTCTCTCTGGACAGAATGGGATGGAGGATTGTTGATGTTTTACAATGGGAGAGGGCGTGGCTATTTATACACAAATTCTAAGAAGAAAATGCAAGAAGGAAAATATAAACGTAATCTGCAAAATGAAATAAAAAAGTTAGTTTACATATAAACAGAATGATATACACGTGCAAGCATTCAGAAATAAATCAGAATAAGATCATGATATATTTTCCATGAATAGTGCACCACAGAAGGTATCGCAGAAGGTTCTGCTCGATAACCTTCTACAGTGGAAACAATCGTTGATTTGTTTCCAAATGACTTGAAGTCAATTCCATCCTGATAAAAACACACGTGAGAGTGTATCTGGACAGGTGGTGGTGATTTGCAATCAAATAATGTTCGTATGTTGATCAAGTAAGCTTACAGAAGCCTGTAGACCAAATAATAGAACATTTCCATATATAGAAGATACATTTCCTTCTACAAGAAATATTATCTCCAATATGATTATTTGAAATCAAATCAGGGTAATTGATCAGATAATTATCTTAATCAGAAATTGTATTTCGTAATTAAATAATTGATAACTAATCATTTAATTACAAAAATAATTCTTACAAGAAGTCCTTAACAATAGAAGCTTCTGTAGAATAGAATGTTCGACCTTCTGTAGTACAGAGGGTCAGGCTCATCATCAAAGCCAAGAATGTTCGACCTTCTGTGGCACAGAGGTCTGGCTCATCATCAAAACCTTTTCCAACAGACACAAATTTGAGGATCACATAGTAAGACAAAGGAAGCTGTGAAGCAGGAATATCACCTAAACACAAGGTGAACAAA
Source organism: Melastoma candidum (assembly GCA_023653495.1). NCBI lineage: Eukaryota > Viridiplantae > Streptophyta > Magnoliopsida > Myrtales > Melastomataceae > Melastoma > Melastoma candidum. The sequence goes on from JAKZET010000087.1 coordinate 32,182, forward strand.
ATGCACGAGTATCACCTAACACAAGGTGAAGAAATGAAAAGTGTTTTTTGGGTTTTCTGGGTTTTCTAAATGTTTTTGGGTTTTTCGAAGGTAAGGGATTTGCGAGAGATCATCGAGAACTAAGGAATTACTACACTGGATAACACCTCTGAAGAATTTAGAAGGCCATGGATGAGAAAACTCTAAAGATTGTGTATTGCTCTATTCTGAGCTCGCTCTGCCTTTCTCCATGAATGAGAGTGGCTATTTATAATACAATGGCCTAAGTGTTAACTTGGCTGTGGTTGTGCCACGGAGCCTTCTATTGTGTGTGTACAAAGAAGTCAAAAAGATTAAAGCAAAAGCTAAAGTTAGCTTGTCTATTGTGCCGGCCTTATCTTCAAGGAATCTTTGGCACCTTTGTCAAAAAGTCTTTTGGC
>JAKZET010000089.1:0-25926 GCA_023653495.1 Melastoma candidum
GTCACAGTGTAGCCGCCAGTACTTCCTCCGGCGGAAGTACCTGCTTATGCCGCCGTCGAGAAGAGAGCCCATCCTGGGAGAGAGATAGGGAAGAAACGGTAAGAAAGAAGAAAAAACAGACAGGTTTTATAACAATCGAGTACTAAAAGTCAGGTCCGGAAAGCCGGTTCTGACCTGTCACTAATCGAGGCCATGGACGCCGGCTGTACGTACATCTGTTCATATTTGTTGGCAGTCGTCTCAAATGGACCGGCGTTTCACGCTCCCGGCGTCGTTGTCGGGCAGGCAGGAAGCTGAAACCTAACACAACAGAGACTGGTGGTGGGTCCAATACTTGTGACATATGAGACCAGGAGGGAGACTTTTCCGAACCATCATCGGGTGCTTACCAAATCAGCATGCCCTTTGACTCTGTCATCATCTACCACAAACCTATGAGAATAGAATATTAAAATAAGGATTACCATGAAATTTCAGCCACCTAATCACGAAATCCATTTTATGATTTACATAAAATATACGTTTTAAGTTACGTGCACATTAGATTTCGGAGAGTCCGATGAAAAAGGAGATGTTTAGTTTCCGGTTTGTCCAAAAGGAGACAAAAATAACAGAAGCTGCGCTCCCCAAAGAATCATTTTTACCATTTTACCCTCAGATCCTTCCACGGCGGCTCCGCCGAGACGAATGGACCCGACCCCGGCGCCCCCCGCCACCGCCAAGCTCCGCATCATGTGCAGCTACGGCGGCCGCGTCGCCGCCAGGCCTCACAACCCCAAGACCGTGACCTACGTCGGAGGAGAGACCCGCATCGTCACCATCGACCGCGGGACCACCGCCTCCACCCTCGCCTCCCTCACGGTTCACCTCTCGGCGGCGCTCTCGATCCCTTCCCCCTTCGCCCTCAAGTATCTCCTCCCGAGCACCGATCTCGACTCCCTGATCTCGATCGTCTCCGACGATGACCTCGTTATCATGCTTGACGAGATAGACAGGTTGGCGTCCGCGTCATCGAGGTCGTCCAGGATTCGGTTGTTCGTGTTTAGGGAGAGGGAGGAGGAGGAGGCGGTGGCCGTTGGGGAGGTCACGGAGAGGGGAAAGGTCGGGTCGATTCTGCACCTGAAGTCCGAGACCTGGTTTTCCGACGCTCTGAAGGGCGCGCGTGTGGGGTGCGGAGGAGGGAAAGGCGGGGCAGAATCTGTTGTCTTGGAGACGAGCTCTTCGTTCGGATCGACGAGCTCGTCATTGTCAAATTCAAGCTTGACTGCAGTGGGATGCTCCACGGAGGAGAGCAAGGGGAGGTCGGGAATGGCCGATTCTTCGTCCTGGTCTGCATTTTTGGTTTCTTTCACAAATTCTGATTTGGCAGGCTGAGATGGTTCAGATTTTGGTGACTCGCTGAACATGACTATTGCACTCTTCATTGGTGTGGCATTGGCGAAAATCTTCATTGCTGCTACTTAAACATCTATTTTCGTCTTGTTGAACTAGTCCTTGTTGGTTCAAGGGGAAGATAGAAATCTGGGATGTGGTCAAAGATATCAATAGATGAGTGACTAGAGATGCCTTGGCAAATTGTGAATCGGATGAGGGTTTATCCTATTTGATCAACATGGTCGTTTTGTGTTTGGAGTTGTTTGATACCCTTGTTCTTAATGGCGAAAATTTTAGGTTAAGTCAGCCTAGGATGATTATCATTTTTAGTTACCTTTGTTTTCTAGTTTATCGAATAGAGCTGTGTTTTGTTTGTTAGTTTATGTCCCTTTGCTTGTGGAACAGGGTTCCTGTCTTAATTGGATTCAATTAAGCCGAATGTTTGTTGTGTGAAGGACTAATCGACGTGGATTCTCCAACAGTGATCGGCCGTAGATTCGTTATTTTGTTGGATTTAGCATTTTACAAATTATTAGACTGAAAGAGCTGAATCATTTCTTTCATTTTACAGGGAGAACTCTGCTTCGAGTGGGGTTTCGAGTTCGCAGACTGGAGGCGGGCCCTATTATGAAGGAACGATTCATGCTGCAACTTTTGGGGCACAGGCTTCTCCTGTCAGTACTTTCGAGGTTCAATCTCAGGTTCCCTATTTAGGGATCGAACAGGGCAAAACAGTTCAAGTTCCTGGATATCCTCTTCCTCAGCAATACAGTCAGCTGCCACACGTCCAGTATGTTCCAGTTGGTATGCCTTACGGAATCGAGAATCCTTCCATGGGAATGCCTCATCAATCAGCATATTATCCGGCTTATCATGTGCAACCGCCACCTCCTGACCAGCTGCTGCACTTCTATTACCCGCAGAACCAGCCTTGTCCGGTGTATGTTGTCCCTGTTGTTCCAGGCCCTCCACAGCCATATGGTCTACATATGCCCGGCGGGTCAACTAGTTCAGCAACAACAGACTATGGTCAGCCCTTGTTGCATCCCGTGAACCACGTGGTCAATCCTCAGATGCGGGCATTGCAGGCAGTTCCCCTTGTTGAGAATACGCAGAGACTCGAGAAGCTTCAACCGGTCCCAGTGGACACGCAACCTCAACCTCCTCCTCAGCCCAAGCCTCAGCCTAAGCCTCTCATCAGCGTCGAAGAAAACAGTGGCTACGACGATCAATTTGAAGATGACCCTGCTAGGTTCCAAATATACAAATCTCAGCCTCTGCCGGCTGTTTTACCTACTCAATACCAGACAATGGCCGAGGCAACTACCTTAATGCTGACAGAGGCGTTAACCCAGTCAAACACAGGCAAGGACAATCAACAGCAAAGCTAGCCTTCCGCATTTGGTTGCAGGGCATTTTGACGAAGCTCACACAAGAACCATTTCATTTCCTTTCAAGTTAGTATGCTCTTTCACCTGTATAAGTTTTGGTTAGATTCACATTATATTGTTACTTAGGAGATCCAACAGGGCCACCTTTGGCCAAATGAATGCATAGGCACTAGGTTGCAAGATTGACGCAGTCGTCGAATGTATGACACCAATAGCAATGGTTTGAAATTATACATGGAGATCTTACAAGGTATTTATATTTGTGACATTACGTTGAAGAGCACATCAAATGGAGTTTAACATTTGCCGTGATGGACAGTTGCCATGGATGAAGCTTTAGCGGACCTTCGATTTTCTTCTTGCTCGACCATTGAGAAGCTTGAATAAGTTCGGGAACACCTTCTTCTTCTGGAGTTTGGAAGACGTTGAATGTGTCAGAGATGGACACCGGTTCATCGGCAAGGCAGAAGACTTGTGAAAGAATCCTGCTGGAGCTGTAGGCAAGGTTGGTTTCACATTATCAGCTTTGGAATCCTTCTCGAGCTTTGGGTTCCAGTTCTTCAACTCGAATTTGATCCGCCTCTTCACCGAAAATGACCTCTGATTCAACCACTCGCCTTCGGCTCGTCTCGAGCAGGACCTCTGGTTCATCAGATCGCCTTCGACCCGCCTCGAGCGAGACCTCTGGTTCATCAGCTCGCCTTCGACCCGTCTCGAGCGTGACCTCTGATTCATCAGCTCGCCTTCCACCCGCCTCGAGCACGACCTCAGGTTCCTCAGCTCGCCTTCCACCCGCCTCGACCGCGACCTCAGGTTCCTCAGCTCGCCTTCAACCCGCCTTGAGCGCGACCTCTGGTTCATCATCATGCCTTCGATCCGCCTCGAGAGCAACCTTCGATTCATCAGCTCACTTTCGGCCCGTCTCTTTGCCAAAAGTGCCATCTCCATGCTGTACACATACTGCTCTTCCTCAACTCGCATCTCCCTCACCTCTCTCCGAGCCTTCTCTGACCTCATCACTATCTCTCTCTTGCTCGCCTCAAGTGCTCCAACCCATGCCATCGCTGCCGAAACTTTCTTATATGCTACTAACTCTGCCTCCACTGCTTGTCCTATGAGATAGTCATACTCATACTTCGAGACGGTAACAATCGCCCTATTTTGATGCACGGAAGCTCTTTCTCGGGGCACACTCTTGATTTGTGACTCAAGGTGCTTAAGAGCCGCAGCCTCAGATGCTTGGGCTGATTCCATCTCCTCCATGGCTGCCTGCAACCTTTCTTCTGCCGAATCTATCTCCCCGCCCATTTTCTCACTTTTGATCCCTATAGTCGCGATCTGCTCATTAAGAAGTCGGGTTTCTCTCTTTGCAGCTTCTGCTTCCTTCTTCCGCAGCTCCAATTCTACCCTTAGATTGGACGCCAGTTTCTTCGCCTTTCCCTCTGCTGCAGTTGCAGATTCCAGCTTCGTTTTCGACCTTACGAGCTCCAAATTCAGATACTGTGCCACTGAGTCGGCCTTCCCTTCGGATTTATCCATCCGAGCCCTTTCCTCCGCAACGAACACCAGCTCCGTCCGAATAATATTCATCGACGACATGAACTGCAAACCCTCTTCCTTCACTGAGGCCAACTCTTTCTTCGCTCCCTCCAGTTCTTCCATGACAGACTCCAGTAACTCCGAGGCTTCCGCAAGTTCCAGATCCTCGTTTTCCTCCATGTTGCTAACAAAAGCAATCTTCTCTGGCTCATCTCGCAGCACACCAAGTTCAGACAACGTTACAGCCAATCCATCCTCGAGCTCCTTCGACCGTTTGATATCTTCCTTCGTGTCCTCTACCTTCTTATCAATCCCTACAACTGCAGTCTGGTATTCTTCCTCCTCCTTCCGCTGGCCCTCAACCTGTACCAGCTCGGTGAGAACCTTCTCCTTCTCACATAATTCCTCGATCACCTTTCTACATGCATCGTCATACCAATTCCTCCCAAGGTGTCTCACCCATCCCACGCCCCGATCCTTCGCCTTGCCATTGGGGCTCCAGACCTCTGGGAAATTGTTGATATTGGTAATGTCATGGTAGTCGACACCTACTTCGACAGAGTCTCCTCTACTCCTATCCATCTCTTCGCAGTGAGTTCTTACAGGGAAGCCGCTACCACGCTTTCGGACGACACTCCATCTTATATAGTCAAAAAGGGGGGCATACCCTGGAGTCGGACTAAACACTCAATACAAAACCTCTATACATGCTAAATATTTAATAAATTTATGCGGAAATATTTCACAAAATAGGATAATAAATTTTTAAATTCGTCAAATAATACTATGGTGTTAAAAACAAGAAATTCTTTATAGTTATTTTAACTGAAAAATTTTGAGAAAATCGATTTTTGAACACCACATTCAACCCCTTTAAAAGAAATTAAATGTGAATATTATTTGATGAATTTTAAAAATTATTGTTTGAAGTTATTTTTCCGTCGGATATTATTTTGAAACATAGTTGCACGCGGACTCCGTTTTACACGGTCGATCGACTTATCATATTGGACGCATCGATAAGGTCTTGAAAAAGAAAAAGCAAGGCTAGGAAAAGGGAAAACGTTACATGTCCAATAATAAACGTGCCGCATGCCTGCAATTTTGGGGCGTAGTTTGAGCTTATGTACGCGGTGGTGTGACTTATGTAATGTTTCCTTCTTTTTTCTTTGATAAGTTTCTTTCTTTTAGCGGGCTCACACCAAGTACGACAAATATCCCGAAAGCAAAGCGTCCCATATAATTTTGGACCGTCGTATGAACATCTGGATATCGTTTCTCACGGTCCAGCCAGCGTACACGTTTTCGGGCACACGTATTCCTAGTCCAGAGCCCCAACGACGTTTCCTTGGAACTTTCGGAATCAGACAAATTCTTATCGCTTGCGGGGGAGCGAAATATCTTCCTACCGCAGGCGTCCTCACGGATCCATTTTTGTCACGAGGTTTTGTTTTCTTAAACAACACATTTTGACGTCAAGTTTGCTATCCTCTTCATCTCAAAAGAGATTATGTCACGATGTATGTGTGTGTAATAAAACGTGTGAACACGGCTTAAAACCTCTCGATCGAGCCCACACACAGTTCATCGATTAGATAGATATAACAAGGCTGAAAATATCTTTAGGAAAAGTCGATGAACTTTCTTGAAAAAGGTTCGTAACGACGATGACGCAACGACCGAAGGTGAAATGCCTGAAAATTATGTATTTGGCGAGGCCGACAGCGATCGTGAAAGAAACGCTTAAGAGTTGCCGACGGGATCGTTCGTGGACCGTTGATTCCCCAGGTGGCGGGCTTGTAATCGGGCCTAGATCCAAGTGGAAATGTTCGTGGGCTCCATGTCCGAAAAGCCCGCTTACGGCCCAAATTGGAGGGTCCCGTTCCCCCCTCCCCCTTACCCAAAAGATTGACGGCGGATATCGTCTCCCGGAACTTGGTTCCACTTGGACTTCCTGTGCACCCGCGCTTCACCCGAACAATCGGTCCCCGTCCTTCCTTCCTTCCTTCCCTCCATCCCTCCACTTCCATCCAGGAGGGAGTCATTCGTACTGCAACGGTCTGAGCCGGGAGCTTCGAACCGAGAGCCGGGAGCTTCGAACCGACCGCCGGGATCCGATTTCGGTTGACCCGTTGATGGAGGCGTCGTAGGATTCAGTGATCGATGCGGATCCGGCCGACTGCGGGAGTTCGATCGACGGGATGGACGTGGAGAGATCGACGCTGTGCAATTGCGTGGTGAATTTCCTGTTGGAGGAGAACTACCTGCTGACGGCGTTCGAGCTGCTCCACGAGCTCCTGGATGACGGGAAGGACGCCCTCGCGATCCGCCTGAGGGATTTCTTCGCCGATCCTTCTCGGTTCCCTCCGGATCAGATTTCGCGATTCAACTCCCTCCGAGGTGATTATGTTGGCCGGCGTAGGCGGCGGTGTGTCGTTGAATTCTAATATCGTCTCACCGGTATTTGTCATTCTGGACGAACATAGGATCCGATTTCTTTGGAAGCCGCAGATAAGCACATTTTTCCGCTGTTACGTTATAAAAAAAAGAAGCGATTCTAGTAATCAACCGTATGACTTGAGATGATTTTCAATATTATGCAATCAGCTTTAATATCTTTTTTTTTGGGTTGTCTGAGACTTTTTCAATTGTGCCAACTACAGTGGCGGATCCTCAGACCTTGCGAGAAGAGAAAGAAGGTTTAGAAGAGAAATTAGCCATATGCGAATATGAGCTTCGTCTAGCAAAAGAGGATGTTACGAAGTTGACGGCTGAGTTGCAGAAGAAATCAGAGTCCGCAAATGAATCTAGTGGTACGATCTGTGCCCACTCCCTTTCTTGAATATTGTCGAATTGTTTAGCGTTTCATAATTATATGGACCATACCGCCTCTTGATAATTTTCTTGATATGCTCCTTTACAGTCCTCAATCCAGAGTCGATAAATCATGGTTCTGATGTGCAACAAAGAAAGAAAGATTCTTCCTTCTCCAGCTTGGGGCCTCTAAATGACAATGAAAGGTGTGATCTCAACTGTGCTGTGAAGGAATATCTGCTCTTGGCAGGCTATCGGCTGACTGCAATGACATTTTACGAGGAGGTATTTTACACCTTTTTTTTAATTAATAATGAATGTCATCTCACTCTTGCATCCAAGATGTTTTTATTTTTTATTTTTATGAGAATTAGTATTCTTCATTATCTTTTACATGCATCGTGGGCATAATCAGGAACTACATATTGCTGAATGTGATAAGAATTAGGAGGATGTCAGTATGACTTACCTATAAGAAGATAAATATCATTTAGTTTTCTAATGGTCAACAATGATTCTATCTACTTCTTCCTTGTATTATTTATGATCAAGTGGTTGTGTTTATGGCTTAATTAATGGAGTGGTTGTAAAAATTGAGTAATCGATAAAACTGGTTCTCTTGCCACTAGAAACTTAGTATGGTAACAATGACATAGAAGCTGATGGCCTGACAGCACACTGGCACTTACCAACGACGGGTCCATATCTTTTATGTTTTTATCCAGGCTGTGAGAGAAGGTTAAAAGGGGTGTATGTATGTATGCATGTATATTCCACTATCTGTGCTGCATGACAGATGGTGGGTTTAGCTATGGCATGCTTGATGACATGAAGCTAAGAAGCAACTTGAGAATATGTCCAAATGGAGTTTTTAAGTATTTTTGCACGCATATGCTGCAGGTGACAGAACAGAACCTTGATGTCTGGCATGAAACACCTGCATGTGTGCCCGATGCTTTGAGACACTATTATTATCAGTATCTCTCATCTACCTCTGAAGCTGCTCAGGTACCTCTTTCACAGATGCTATGCAGCTACTGATATACCATGGTCGCTTTTAGTAATATTTATGAATTCTTTTTAAAATAAATATAACTTATACCAGTCGATAATTGGAGGTGTTTTTAAACTTTAATTTTCTTTTTTATATTAAGATGCATATTGTTTGTTCTTTTCTGTTTCTTTTAATTAGTAGAAGCACGATGTTCAATAAATAGAATTCGATTTTTTTCCTGCAATTCTTAAATTTCAGGCGTGTAACTTCAACTGAAGCCTCTTCATCCTTAGAAGTTGTTGTCAGATCTCATGGTATTGAACAGCTATTGTTGTCCTTAGAAATTGCTGTCCACCTATCTGTCCCTGATGTTATCTTCAGCACCTGCTCTTAGATTATGGGCCTGCATTATTTTAGTTGGTATTGTTTATTATGTACATTTTTTGGCAGAAGTGTTGTTTATCTAGTCATTGGCTGCAAGGTCCTTTCTGGAGTTATTTCAAAATTTTATGCTTTTTTTTTTCTGTTCGACTGTTGTTGGAGTTCCTGAAAACTCACTTATTTTCCTGCGCAGGAGAAATTTTCAATGCTTCGGCAAATTGAATCTTTACAAAATGAGAAGGAAACCTTATCAAAAAGCCGAGCTACGACAGATAACCAAATTAATGTTTTGACCAGATCATTGGAAGCTGTACAGAGAGATCTGAAGGATCGTGAGAATCAGGTTTGTTCCCATGTTCCCATTGTTCGAAAGCCTGCTTTTATAATGATACAAAAAAAAAAATGCTGTCCCAAATACAGGTACAATCACTGAAGCAGTCCTTAGAGCAGAAAAGGCAAGAGCTGAATGATTGCAGGGCTGAAATTACCTCATTGAAGGTGCACATTGAAGGATCTCTTGCTGGAAGAGACTTAACATCTGCGGATTCTGATATTTCTCTATCTCAATCCTTACAAAAATATGAGCAAGAAATAAAGACACTGCATCTAGAAATAGAGGCTCTGAAATCTACTAATGCCACGCCCAATGCTCCTGTTTCAGTCGACTCTAAATTTGATGTAGAAAATGAAGAAAATGTGGTTGAGATCCACGAAGACAAACCCATTCCGTCCTCTCTTACAGTTCCTGAGAGAACTGAACTTGCTGATTCTCCCCCTGAAACATCTCTCGAGGATACATCTATGCTCCCAGAAGTTATTGACGATTTGTTAGTTCATTCGTCCAAAGTTGGCAATGGATCAGGAGGCATTAACATTGATGGACAAGAAAATTCTCAAGCATTCCGTGAGAATGGTGAGGTGCAAGAGGAGTGTGTGAATCTCAAGAATGATACAATCTTGGAGAAGATGGTTAGTTCATTCACTTTTCGCCAAAATTTCTTTTGGAAAGATCATTACATGTTTTTATTTTTTCTATTCCACCAAGTGCTGTTTAGTTCGCAATGCTCGCTTTTCGTTTTTTGTGAAAATTAGGAGAACTTTTGAAATTGATGTTTTAAAATTTTCATTGTTGGAAGAAAATATTAGTACAGAATCTTGGAAATTTCAAAAACTGACTTTATCGGTTTCCAAAGCACTATCAACTTCTAAAAACAACACTTTCAACAAAAACTGAAAAGTGATCACATATTCTTCTTTTGCAACCGAAGTATCAATGTTCTGTGAATGGTCCATTAGTTGAGAAGGACGTGGGAGCTGCTTTTTGCTTCTTTGATAGTAAGGTGCTGTTGGCATTTGCAGGGCTTAGAAACCATTCAAATCCTTGCTGATGCCTTGCCAAAGATCGTGCCTTACGTTTTAATCAATCACAGAGAGGTTAGCATTGTTATGTTGTCTGCACTCCTTATTGTGCGACTGATCACCTTAGTGTCAAAATTCTGCTTAATCATGCAGGAACTTCTTCCATTGATAATGTGTGCAATTGAAAGACACCCAGATAGCAGCACGAGGGATTCCCTTACACACACGCTGTTTAACTTGATTAAACGTCCAGATGAACAGCAGAGACGCATTATAATGGATGTATGCTCATATTTTGAATTTAGTTCTTGTTGAATGGCATATCTGAGTGCTGGTGGAAATTGAATATGTGAGTTCTGTTTTTTCAGGCTTGTGTCAGCCTTGCTGAGAATGTTGGAGAGATGAGAACAGAGACGGAACTGCTTCCTCAGTGTTGGGAACAAGTGAGTATTACTTAGTAGCCAGTGATCCCTGTTCTTCCTTTTCTTTACATGTGTTCTACCAAGTGACTTTACTCTCTCCGAGGATTCAGATAAATCACATATACGAAGAGCGCAGGCTGCTTGTTGCACAATCATGTGGAGAACTTGCCAAGTTTGTGAGACCTGAGATTCGAGATTCTCTTATTTTGTCAATAGTTCAACAGCTGGTGGAGGACTCTGCAACCATAGTACGTGAAGCTGCTGCGCACAACTTGGCTCTGCTACTCCCGCTCTTTCCAAATGTGGACAAATATTTCAAGGTCAGCCTCACTAAATATGCTTTGAGGCAATCATGGAGACGAATCTGACTTCTTGCCAGAATTGGCTACAATGTAAGCTCTAGAACAGATAAATAGCACGTGGTGTAGACTCTAGAGTGTAGGACTATCCCACGATTTATTTGTCAACAGCGTTCTATTTTCTATGGCAGACGTCATCAGGTGATTTCATTCCTGTATTACTTTACCTAGGTGGAGGAAGTCATGTTTCAACTAGCCTGCGATCCCTCTAGTTTGGTGGTGGAGACTACATTAAAGGAACTTGTTCCAGCAGTTGTATTGTGGGGAAACCAGTTAGACCATGTTCTGAGAGTTCTACTCTCACACATGATCAGTTCTGCTCAGGTTGCTTCTCTTCATTCAATATAAAGGAGTTATTTGAACTGTAATTTTTGGGCATCTTCGTCTGTCTCTGACTTGTATTATTACGTCAGCGCTGCCCTCCACTTTCGGGTGTTGAAAGTTCACTTGAGTCACATCTTCATGTCCTGGGAGAACGTGAACGCTGGAATATTGATGTGCTGTTGAGAATGCTTATGGATATTCTGCCTTTCGTACACCAGAAAACAATCCAGACCTGCCCATTTTCTTCCGATTCTGCTGTGAATCCAACATTGATTTCTGCGGAACTGCTTGAATTGTACTCACGGTATGTGAGCTCTTGTTTCATTTATTGTGCTCTGATTCATATGATTGATTTGGCCTTAATTATCTTATGGTAGTGAGCAAGTGGATTGGCCATCATTTGAGTGGATGCATGTGGAGTGCTTTCCTGATCTTATCCACCTTATGTCCTTATTACCTCAGAAGGAAGATGGCTTAAGAAACCGCGCCACAAAGGTGTACTCTCTTTATGTCTCCTCAACTAATCTGGAATGATAACACTGTTAACTGATCTGTGCATTCCCCTGGTCATAACATGAATCCCCCATCCAGTTTCTTCTTGCAGTATCTCAGATGTATGGAGACCTTTACCTCACACATATAACATTGCCATTATTCATGGTTGCTGTGGGGGATAATGCCGACATGAAGTACTTTCCCCCTTCTGTCCATCCCAAGATTCAAGGTAACATAAGTTGTTCGCCCTGACCAGAGCCCAGAACCACCTTATGTGGTTCTGGACTGGGCTGCCTAGATCTGTTATATCTAATGGTAAATTCCTGTCCTTGAGTACAGGCTTGAAGCCCAGAACTGTGGTTGCCGAGAGAATTGCGGTGATGTGTGTCCTGCCTCTCCTACTGGCTGGAGTTTTAGGTGTTCCTACCAAGCATGAACAATTAGCGGAATACTTGAGAAGACTGTTGGTAAAAGGCACGGAGGAAGGTCAAGCCAGGAATAGCCAGGAGATCTTCCATGCTGTCCGCTTCCTATGGTTCGTCTATTCTGTATTTTTTGCTATTCAGACATCACGTGCGCTTGTAGATACTTATTCTACGGTCTTTCTATAAGCTCCGGGCATGTGCATCCATCTTTATTGGTTTTTCCATGTGCAGTACTTTTGAGGAGCATCACGCTATGATTTTCAACGTTGTCTGGGAAATGGTTGTCAGCACAAGCATAAGCATGAAAGTAAATGCAGCCAACTTGTTGAAAGCCGTTGTAAGCTCCCTTCCCTCTACTGTTATTCTTGGTCCAAGGACAAATCATTTTTCACAGTTTAACACTTGGTTGATTTTAAGGTTCCTTACATCGATGCTAGAGTTGCTTCTACTCATGTTCTTCCTGCTCTGATCACTCTTGGATCAGATCAGAACTTGAGTGTAAAGTACACGAGCATTGAGGCATTTGGTGCGGTGGCTCAACATTTCAAAAATGACATGGTAAAGTTTTCTCTGTCTCACATTTGGTTATCTGTGATGGCACATTTTCGATTATGTGGTGGGTCGCACTTTTGGATCAGATTGTCGACAAGATACGTGTACAAATGGATGCTTTTCTGGACGACGGATCGAATGAAGCTACCATCGCTGTTGTTCGTGCACTGGGAGCTGCCGTTCCACATACTACCGACAAGCTGAGAGATTATATCCTTGAGCCGAAAGATCTATTACATATTACTTGTTTTTGCTCATGTTAGCCTTCATTTTGTCCTTAGGGAATTCGAATTTGACTTGAGAAGTGACTGTTAAGTGTGACGTTTCTTTGACTCTAGAGCACATCTTCTGTCTAAGATATTCCAGTTTACATCTTCTCCAGCACCGACAAACGATGTGCTACGCAGACGAGAAAGAGTGAATGCATTTTGTGAATCTATCCGTGCTTTGGATGCTACAGGTTTGTTGTTTTTCCCTCTCTAATACTCCTCTAACAGAGCATTCGAAATGCACCGGTGACCTGCTTTCTTTTTCTGCATAATTTTGCTCCAGACCTTTCTGCAAATAGCGTTCGGGATTTCCTTCTACCAGCCATTCAGAATATGTTAAAAGACTCGGATGCAATTGATCCAGCGCACAAAGAAGCCCTGGAAATTATCCTGAGAGAGAGATCCGGCGGAACATTTGAGGCCATCAGCAAGGTAATGGGTGCACATATCGGGTTCCCGACATCGGTCACCAATTTCTTCGGGGAGGGTGGAATCCTGGGCAAGAAGGAGACTGCAGATATTCCAGTGCAAGAACAACTTCCTGATTCCCCAAAGCCTGTAATACCTCAACCTCCGGTTGAAGATACCCGGTTTAGGCGTATAATGAGGGGGAATTTCACTGAGATGTTGAGAGGAAAACCCAAAGGTCCAGACGATCAAGCCCCCTAAAGGTCAATAAACTCCTTGATCCTCATCCTCCGATTCTTGTGCATTATCTTGATGGTCATCTGCACTGGCAGCGTCCTGCAAGATCATCGATTTCCATGGATTACTTTCTGATGCAAGTATAGGGAAATAAAATACGGGAGTCACGTCCGGTCATTTAGATTCTTTCGTTATTTTTCTCAGTTCATCTGCCATAGAAATGAAGATAGGTGATTTATTTCGATGACCAAACTTGTAGCTGCCAATTCTGTATTAGATCTCATTGTTAGCCTCCCATGGCGGCATAGTGTGATCTGTTGTAACTTTGAGTACATAAAACTTGCTTTCAAATAGGGAACCTTTGTGGCTATGCACATTGCGGCCAACTTTCAGAGGTGTAAGAGTTCGATTTCAGTCGGCGAGGCTGTGCATCATCGACATCTTCATTTGTTTGGTTTATTTCATGGAGCAGGGAATTAGACAGGATAGTTAAAATGGTGGGGATTCGTTGGTGACAGAGGACTCCTCAAGGACCATAAAAGTCGAGACCTGGAATATCTGCTGAAAGTTTGCCCCATGTTGTTCATTTATCGCGTCCTAACTACATCTTTCTTCCCTGGATCCCTCTTTGGTATCTGCCCCAGTGATGCTGCTTGCGCTGGTCCTCCTGTTGGACGCAGTCATATGGCGCTAGCAGCCGTAACGTGCAGCAACCTTGAGCTGAGCCAACAGTGATGAAGTCAAGCGTGATGTTCAGGAACGGGGAATTGGCCAATCAACACGGTGCCACCTGCGGAGCAGTTGAGCTGGAACAAGGGCAACAGGAAGAGAAGCCGAATGGGGTAATGGGATCCTGATGTTCGGTGCCAGGCACTCCGCAGGTTTGGTCGCAGACCAACCCAGAGAGGCTGCAGCTGTGGCAGCTACGAGGGCCGACTTGTAACAATATGGCCGAAGCTATCTTACATCTCTCGAGTCCATACTCTGATAAGCGGAATTTTGATCGGAGTCAAAGAAAGGAATGGACCCGTCTGCACTCCATCCCGGTTAGGAAAGAAAGATGGAATGGATGGGAGTAGGCGGGTGGTGGACTTGGCTTTGTTTCAAGCTACCCCCTTGGGTGAGACGCACGAGGAGGGAGTGGTTCTTCGTGTTGACGGAAGACCGCAGGGACTTATTAAAAGACTTAGGTGTAATAATTTTATGTGGTCCTGACCCGAGAGATTATAATTTGGTTGTACATTTTAAGCTAGGTTTGTACGGTTATATTGTTAATTTAAAAAAAAAATTATAAAATTTTTTAAAATACCAAATTTATTATCGCTAGGAGGAGTTTTGAAAACCCGTCTTTCAGTTTAAAAAAGACGTGTTTTCAAAATTCACTATCCAAATAAAAGGATCAAAGCTTATTTTAAAAACTCGTCTTCCCCCTCCATAATTTTTTTTTAACTCTTCCTCGTTTTTCCCCCACTCCTTCTCCCTCACTCTCCTTCTCTTTCTCTTTCTCCCTCTCCACGTCTCTCCCCGTCTTTCTCCCCTCCTCGTGCCAGGTTTTAAAAACCGTCTCGGTAAATTTGATATTTTAAAAACTCGGCAAATTATCGATTTATGGCCCAAACTATAGGCTTACTTTCTTCTGTGTCCTATGGTTAAAAAAGTTGTAGATGTGGTCCAATCTACACAAAATTTTTTGATAAGACCTAATTACTGACGTCCGTCAACCGGTGCCGACATGGATTTGACGGACTTTTATAATCACCTACGTGGCTCTGTTTTTTTTTCAATGAAACGCTACGTGGCCAAAATTAATTACCAGACGAAATAAATCAACAAAAGGGGCTTAGGGTTAGGGTTCGTGGGTTCGTGGTCATTTCGATTTTGGGAACAATCGCAGGAAGCCCGATTTCAGGAGGGGTTTGTCCGCGGGTGTTGTAAGAAATTAGCCTTTCTGCGGCGGCGGAGCTGGACCAGAACTCCACAGGTTTAAATAAGTTTGGGAAGTGAATCCGGATTTGAGCAGCTTTGACCTTTTTCCCCCTCTCTCTTTTGGGGTTTGTTTCTGGGGGATAAAGAAAAAAAATGGAAGTGATGGTGGCTTTCCTGGGGGCGGCGTAGTTAGGGATATAGGCGATGGGGAGGTGCAGGATAATGTTCGGGGAGTGACCGGCGCATCCCTCTCCAGGCGGATGATCTTCCAGAAAGAAGAAGGCTTCCGGGATGAGGACCAGGACGAGGATGAATTGAACATCGGTGTCCCCAATGACAGCGAATACGAGGGAGAGGATGGGGAGGAGGAAGTCTCGTCGTCGGTTCGATGGCCTCGTTGGAGGACTCACTTCCCGTAAGGAATTAGTTTTCAGTCCGTTTCGATCGTTTTGGCTCTCGGAAATTTTCACACAGAGAGAGAGATTGAGGTTTTGTGGCAGAGAGATCAAGGAACCCCCGATGAGCACGACCAAGAACAACCCAGATGAACACGAGGAGGACAGAAATTAGAACACAAACCCTAATTTCCCAATTTCCCACTTCCTGCCACGTAGCGTTTCCCTGAAAAAAAAAAACAGAGCCACGTAGGTGATTATAAAAGTCCGTCAAATCCACGTCGGCATTGGTTGACGGACGTCAGTAATTAGGCCTTATCAAAAAATTTTATGTAGATTGGGCCACATCTAAAACTTTTTAACCATAGGCCACAGAAGAAAGTATGCCTATAGTTTGAGCCATAAATCGATAATTTGCCAAAAACTTTGACCGTATTTTACAAATTATTTTTAATACTAATCGTATAACCGTACGAATCTCTATTTTAAGCCACAGCATTCTCAAGCTACCATTTTCATCTAATAATAATTATTATTTAATATTTCTTATTAATTTCGAAAAAAATTACAAAATATGATTTTTGTTTCATTAATTAATTAAATATCATCATTAAATCACTATTTTGAAATGAAGATTTTGATTTTATGAAAAAACGTTGTTTTAAACAGTAATTTTGAGGCTAAATCTCTATAAAGAGAGTTAAGAAATTTTTTGGTCTGTTTTCTTTTTCAACGTGGTGAAAAGAAGTTGTTTCAAAAAAGTAAAAAAATAATTTTTTTCAAATTCACGGCTTCAAATTAGTCTGACACAAAAAAAAAATTCTTATCTTTTCTAAAATTATTGTTTAAAATACTGTTAGAAACCATTACAATAACCGTTGTCCAGAAGAAACAGCGATTTAAAAACAATATTATGATTACTACCAAAAAAGAAAAAAACAATATTATGATAATTTCTGAAATGCAATTTTTTTTTTTATAAACTAATGGAACAATCCTCCATTTTGGCCTCCAGATGATGCCATTCCAGTCCATACTTGGAAAAAACGAGAGGCTCTTGAGATACTACTACTCCGGCATGGTGTACCCAATCCTTCCGTCTGCCGTCGACACTGCAGCATGTTCCAAGGCTCTACATCGAAAACCCTGAGATCTGGGTTGATGAAGATATTCCAGCCTCCAGCCTCTGTCCTCGGTGATCCTCTACAGTCAGTTACATGTCCAGTCCCGACGAAGAAGTAGAACTTCTTTTATTAAGTCTGACCCAATATCTTCAAACTTCATGGTATTCTACAAAATTTAGTCAGTCTTCCATCTCCAGTTTGACGGGCAGAGCAAGTAAAGTTCAGTCCCCACTTTAAGCATAAAGAAATTTAACCAATTCCTTTCATTTCATTCAATCTTCATGTGAAACCGTTTCTAGATATATCAATCTACTCCTCTTAAGATCGTTACCGGTCAAATTTCGAACGCTAACGGAGGACGGAGGGCATCGATCCATACTTCCGTGTAGTCGTCCCCTGAAGAGTCATTGGCGGGTAGTGGAATGGAATTAGTTGAACGTCAGTGACGGAATCAATCACAAGTAGGACAACCAAATTAGAAACTGACCCGATTCATTGACGACCATGTTGCAATTCCAGAGTGCCAAGTTAAATTAGGCCAACAAACTCGGAACGGAGCAAAAATTTCAAAGCGCATTTGTTACTCGTCCCTTTCTTACAGGGAGATTATTATTATTACACTTTCTTAAGTTTCATGTCCTGGAAAGAAAACCACACATACAAAACAAAGAAAAACCAAATCGTTTAGGATGAGTCCTAAGCCTCGCCTTTCTCTCCTAATCTTCCTTTCCGTCCTGATACCATGGATTTCCGGTATCCTCGCTCAGTCCCCTTCCTCCCCCGACCCCTACTCTACGTGCGGCGATCTCTTCACCTGTGGCGAGATCGTCCGCATCGGCTACCCCTTCTGGGGCGGTAACCGTACCAGCGTTTGCGGGTACCCCGAATTGGAGCTCAAATGCGAGAGCAACGTCACGAAGATCACGCTGTCCAGAGTTAGCTACCGGGTCCTAGGGATATACCCCGAAATGCGTGTGATGAAGCTCGTCCGGGAGGACTACTCCTCCGGATCGCCCTGCTCGCCGGCCCTGTTCAACTCGACCTTCGACCCCGCCGTCCTCGGGAACGTCAATGGGTACATGAACCTGACGTTCCTCTACGGCTGCCCAACGATGGCCACGACCACCCCGACGTTCTCATGCAACAACACCGGGTTCCCCAGCCCTGGCGTCTACACGCTCCCCGGGGCGTTCGGCCCGGGTGGGTGCTTCGCGAGCGTGTACTTTCCAGTCCCGCTGGGTCTCCTCGCGCTCAACACGTCGCAATCCGATTTCAGGAGCCAACTGCCGCAGGGATTCGAGGTCGGCCTCAGCATGGACTTCGCCACATGCACGAGCTGCAATCAGTCGAAGGGGGTGTGTGGGTATGACCAGGCAACCAGACGGACGACATGCCACTGCAGCGACGGTTCAACTTCGGCGACAGGGACGTGCCCCTTGGGAGCGGCGGCCGGTCCACTGGGACAAACCAGCTCAAAAGGTACGTTAACGTAACGTTGAAACATGCTCTGCCCCGCCCATTCAGTTTTCATTTAGATTGACTTTTGATAGGTAGGAAATTTCCTTGGGCCTAAAAATTAGTCAAGAAAAGTGACCGTGGGGTTGTCGTTAATCAAATTTTAAGTCATGGTAGTGTCTGACCGGCATTACCCCTAACATATGCCCGAGGTGGTCGGGCATTTAAGTCATTCGGTAATAACCAATTACCGGTTAGTTAGTTTCATAATACGACACTTATATTTTCCTACTAGTTAAATTCGAGTTAGGTTAAAAATAAGATTGAATATAGAGAAAAGCTTTAAGTACTTTGGATCCACGTTCATAACATTTATAGAAAAAAAGGGATCTACCTTTAGTAGGAAATTAAAATCCAATTTGACGAAGGTATTTGTAACGTGGGTCGGGCGACCAAAATGTTGAGATTAGAGGGACTCCTGATCAATCATCAGAACCTTCTTCCATTCAGCCTCCAATTACTTATTAGTAAAGAAAAAGTCCAATTTGTCCTGCTCATTCCTTCTCCCCAAAAACAAACTAACTCATCAAATCAACCTGAATTTCCATTCCCCAATTCTATTTCTCCACCATCCAGTGTTTGCCAGGTCTCTGGCTACTGGAACACCCTCTCTGCTCCCCCTCCACGACATCACCTTCGACTTCCCCTGCTCCTTTCACGTACCCGGCCTTCGTTAGCCACTTCAACTGCACGGATGATGGGGAATGTGAGCGACATCTTGAGTAGAACTAACCTCGGGTCTATCTCCGGGGAGCGTCAAAACAAGTGCCGTCCTGGCTGCGAGCCAGTCCGCAGTCCAGGCGACCTTGAGCAGCCCTTCCCAGCAGGCCGTGCAAAACTCGGTCAATCAGGGATTTGGGATGGAGTGGAATTACTCAATCCTCACGCAACGCCCGGACTGCATCAGCTCCGGCGGGCAGCACGGACTGGACACGGGTTCGGACAACTTCACTTGCTGCTGCTGGGGACAAGGCCTATTCCTTGACGTGCCCAGGAGGAGGTACGTCTTACACCCGCCCCAGTTTGCTTCCCACTAACTGCGTAGTCCTTAACCGATGCTTTTGATCGGATCGGGATGCCGGCACCCGGTCACGGTCAAAGAGGATAATTAGAGGGCTTAGGTAAGAAAACAAAATTAAGACTTGGCACATGTTTTTAGATTGGACTTAGCATAACGGGCTTGGTAATGGGCCTCATATTAGGCTTTTAATGGGCTTCCTAGAGTGAATTGGGCCTTCAACGTCGCTTTCTAGATTAATTGTGTAAATGTGTAAGATATCCGTCCCTATCAGTCAAGTAGTTAATTGTGCCGAGCTGAGGCTTTAGGCCTTTCCTCCCCCCTGCCCCAATTGATCAAAGAGCTCTCTCTCTCTCACATTCATTCATTCATTCATTGACCCTCCCACCTGTTCTTTTCCTAACCAAATCGAAAATGACAACTAGTCTCTCATGATAACATAAAAAGGAAGACTTGTAGGGAGGAAAGAACTGATCCTCTTTTGTCTTTGTGGAAAACAGTCAACTCAAAAGAAGAAGGGGATTGATTGATTGATTGGCTGCTTTTTAATGAATCCTTTTCCTTTTCCTGATCGAGTCGACAAGGAAGGAAGGAAAGATATGAACTGAAATTATTGCAACAATCAATCAATCCTCCACCCCCAACCTCCCCTGCCTCACATCCTCTGTCCCTCCTTCAATGCTCCGCCTTCTCCTTCTCCTTCTCCTCCTTACGGCGGCGGTGACGTCATCGTCCCCCTCCGACTGCTCCAGCACCTTCTCCTGCGGCCCCCTCACCAACCTAACCTACCCTTTCACCGGCGCCGACCGCCCCTCCCACTGCGGCCCTCCCCAGTTCCGCCTCACCTGCCTCCCCTCCGCCGCCGTACTTGGCATCGGCCCACTTGACTACCTCGTCCTGGGACTCAACCAGTCTTCCCGCTCGCTAACCCTCTCCCGGCTCGACCTCCACAACACCACCTGCCTTGACTCCAACTACTATAACACTACCCTTGACGGGACGGCGTTCGTCCTCTCCCCGTCAAATGTTAACCTCACCATCTTCTACGGTTGCTCAAGCTCGCTGCCGATTAAGCCGACGAACATGTTCGTCTGCAACATCAACGGGTCTCTCAGCGACTCGTATTACCTCATGGGTCCGATCCCCAATGATCCCATCCTTAATGTCAGCAGATGTAATGACAGTGTTAGTGTCCCAATCCTTGGGAGTTCGGCCCTCGTGCTTGGTTCAGACCGATCAAAGCTTAGGGAAGCTCTCGATGGCGGGTTTGAGGTTGAGTATAAGAACCCGTATGAGGATCAGTGTGGTAAGTGTAGGGGCATCAGAGGGGATTGCGGTTTCGACTCAGCTTCGGGCATTCCTCTCTGCTTTTGTGGCAATCACGTCTGTTTCACTGAAGGTAGTCGTCGTGCTGATGCGGTAGTTCGGTTTGTTTCTGGCGAAACTGGTTTTGGTTTGAAATGCTGCTACCACAGCGTTTTCAGCAGATTTTCGATGTGATCAGAATGAGTATATGAATCACATTCTGCCGGGACTGACAACTCAGTGATTTTGTGTGCAGGCGGCAACAGTACCACACTGTCAGTAGGTAACAAACGAATTCGTTCTCGTTCATTGGCATTGATGATAACATTGAATTACATGGCCGCAGACTAAGATTCGTGTATTTCCATTTCTGCAGCTCTTCCTCTAGCTGGAGCCGCACTCGCGGGACTTCTGGTAGGGTTCTGGATATTCTCATGCAGACAGAGGGATGCGAGGAAGAAGAGAGCTGCGGCTGAGCAACAAACCAAGGATCTTGGCCAAACCCCTGCTTCAAGCAAAGGTGGTTTGCCGGTCTCTACGCCAAGCTATTCCAGGACAACTCCTTCATACCCAACTTCGAAGTCCGATCTCGAAAAGGGCAGCATGTACTTTGGAGCTCAACTGTTCAGTTATCAGGAGCTTGAGGAGGCGACTGATAGCTTCGATCCCTCCAAGGAACTCGGCGATGGCGGCTTTGGGACTGTTTACTATGGTATGTATGATCATGAATCACGAATCCCTTTTCCTGGTTACTGCTCAATTATATATTTTTTGTGAGTGGAACCGAGAGTTTCATCCAATTCGATCAACAGGTAAGCTTCACGACCAACGTGAAGTTGCCGTCAAGCGCTTGTACGAGAACAATCTAAAACGAGTCGAGCAGTTCATGAACGAAGTCGAGATCCTCACTCGGTTGCGTCACCCGAACCTCGTGACCCTATATGGATGCACTTCCAGAAGAAGCCGGGAGCTCCTACTGGTTTACGAGTACATTCCGAATGGGACTATTGCCGACCATCTCAATGGGAAGAGGGCCGGTGCCGGCGCCATCCCATGGAATGTCCGATTGAGCATAGCAATTGAGAGTGCAGATGCCTTGGCTTACCTTCACGAGTCGGATGTTATCCACCGTGACGTCAAGACAAACAACATCCTCCTTGACAACGAGTTCCGGGTCAAGGTAGCCGATTTCGGCCTGTCACGACTGTTCCCTAATGATGTCACCCATGTGTCAACGGCCCCGCAAGGGACTCCTGGGTATGTCGATCCCGAGTATTACCAGTGCTATCAGTTGACAGACAAGAGCGACGTGTACAGTTTTGGTGTGGTGCTATGCGAGCTCATCTCCTCAAAGCCAGCAGTGGACACGAGCCGGCACCGCCACGACATAAACCTTGCAAGCATGGCCATTAGCAAGATCCAGAACCATGCATTACACGAGCTCGTTGACCCATCCCTAGGGTTCGAGACAGACTACTCTGTAAGGAGGATGGCAACAAATATGGCTGAGTTGGCCTTCCGGTGTCTTCAAAACGAGAGGGACATGCGGCCGACGATGAAGGAAGTTCTCGAGGCTTTGCGGAAAATCAAGAGAGAAGAGGAGGTTGCTGGCATTGAAGACGCAGAAGTAGTCGACATCCCGTCAGACGAAATTGGTCCCTTGAGGCATCTTCATCCTCCGCTATCACCGGATTCTTCCACGCCAGATAAATGGAACAGCAGCGGCTCTTTCCCGTCTCATTCTTTTTGATTCTGGCTTTGATTAATGTTGCTGATGCAGAGCCCATTCTCATCTTCATGTATCCAGGCAGTGTACCTACAGAATGCCTAAGCTTAAAGTAGACGATGGTGCTCGTAGTAACAGATAGACATATTCTCATAATCTCTTGTTTTTTTGGCGACGAACATCGCCTGATGGCCATCACAAGAACACCTACAGTCAGTAACCAGAAATCGTCTGGCTTCATTGGTCTGTATGGATAAAAGAGTAGTAGGCTTGTACTAAGGGTTAAAAAGATTTCATGTGATCGATGCAGAAATTTTAATGGATCCCGCGAAGTAAGTCTTAGACATTCCCGAGCCTAAGACAACCACATATATCAGACTGTCCGCATCGTCGTCAACCCGATGATCCGTCGGGTCTTACATGGCAAATGAACTGAACCCAAGCCAAGTCAACATGGACTGACTATTCATTCTTTTCAAAATAGATCGAGTGCAGATTGTCTCTCGTTCCGCTTCTAATCTAAATCGCTCACCCAAACTGACGTTTCTTGACAATGGGCTCTCAACATTAGCTATGTCTGTAGCCATGCTGCTGCCTCTTTGCTATTACAATTTGCCCTTGCAGTTGCAACAGCCCTGCAATGCTTATAGGAACAACGACGAAGACCATTGCAATGGCTGCCAGTTCCTCATCACTTAGCTGCAGAAAAACCCGAGGAGATCACACCTAATACATGTCAATCCCATACCTATTTGGGTTTCTCCTGATTGCCTCATTCAGCTTAACTGCACTCTGGATGGCATGTCTGCAATCAGCAAAGCCACAATCGTCACTGTATCGACCACGTGTGACCAGCCCTTCCTTACCATCAATCTGCTATTCGGCCACATCTTTGCTTGCACATCAGAGAATGACATCCTACTCGGCAACTGCACCCTGCCTTCCCCGTGCCAGTTGAAGTCTTCCCCCGCGACTAGCCAATTTCAGTTGCCTTGTAACACGAGCTCCGGGACAACAGGTTGTCAATATGGCAAGGAGAAGGGAAGTGAGCTCCTCAGTTATGGTAAATTGTCAGATATGGTGTGGTATTCTTGCATCATCGATCGAAGAGTCGCAGTTGGAAACCAATCAGCAGTTGCAGTCGGAAGGCCAGCTCTGCAAAGGCAAGGATAGTATCGTGTTGATGGTTGGAACGCGGGGAACGATTGGGTACATAGCGCCGGAAGTCTTCTCGAGGAACTTTGGAGTAGTGTCTCAAAAATCCAATGTCTACAACTACGGGATGTTGGTATTCGAGTTGATTGGTGGCAAGGATAGGACCAGTGTTGAGGCCTCCAGGAGCAGCGAGATGTACTTCCCCGATTGGGTTTGTAGGCATCTAGAGTCGGGAAAGCCCACTATGGATGTCGGAAATCAATTGTCCGGAGGATGAGGAGTTTGTGCGGAAGATGATGCTCGTCAGCCTGTTGTGTATTCTGACACGTCCGACTGACTGGCCACCAATGTCAAAGGTTATAGATATGCTAGAGGGGAGCTTCAAACAGTTGGGAGTGCCTCCGAAACCTCTCTTATCTTCTCCACAGGGACTGGCATTGATCAACAGCTTTACAACGATGTCGTCATCAGTTCAGTCATCATCGGCATTACAGAACTCTAAAGGATGAAAGACTTAAGCAGCAGCAGGCTCGTCGTGTTTATATTATCACGAACATTGGCAATGAACATCTTGAGATATGAAAGTGATCATCACTAGTAATGCCCCCGACTACCATCAACAACAGTTAATGCTCTTGGCTCGTGTTGATACCGAGAATTCCAGTCCTGCATCATACGGCAACCCAGATTCCAAGAATGAGTCCGGTTAAGCATTCCTATCAAGTGCCCGGCAAAGCGAGGAGGTTTAAATGGCTTCTGGTACCGCTTTTCCAGAGCCATGGAGAGGCTCGTCATTGGGCTGCATTACTCCGGGCGACCGGCAGGAACATTTCAAGGGAGGGAGGGAGGGAAGTGAAAAAGAAAATATCAATGAAGCTAAAATGCAGGGCGATTTGATAATCAGGTATGTTGTTTGAAGTTTATTAGAAGAATCAGTAGACATTACAGTTGGATCCGGGGAGGTGGTACTTTGTGCCTTTTCCAGCCAAAGACGACGACCATAAGTAACATATCGGTCTTCTTCGTTAACCCAATGAACTCCCAACGGCAACGGGTCCTGCACGGCAACTGTTCTAAGACGAATATACTTCCCACGGTGACTTTCGGTCTTTCCTAATAGTAACAGATCCAAGGCCACATGTTTCCTCCTCTGATCTAAATATCTCCCCCGCACGGCAACTGGTCTAAGACAGGAACATATCCAGGGCTGATGATCACATGTTTCCTCCTCTGATCTAAATCTGTCCCCCGCCCAGAGTTTCGTGACCTCGTTTCTGGTGTATACAGTATTACCAGGTAACACTGCGTGTCAGGAATGTTTAATCCAATGGCCTTGTCCCATCATCGTTTATGCGCTTACACGTGCTCTTTTTTAATGAATTCCTCAGTCATAGGCTCTGCGGTGGTAGGGATTTTGCTTTATATCTGTGTTTGCCGTTGCATTAGAGGGAAATGCTGGCCACAAAGGAGGAATCTCCAGGAGGATGTTGACACCTTAACGAGATGTCATGGATCGAGTTTACCGAGGAGGTACAAGTACCGCGAGCTCAAGAAACTCACTCGCTCCTTCTCCGAGAAGTTGGGGGAGGGAGTTAAATAATCTGAAACCACATAGCAAACTACTCGTGTAACTTTTAATTTTTAAATAGCAACCTACGCCAGACATCTAATGGAGGGTACCGCCTTAGGAAAGACTAATTTTAACAATAAAATTCTAGGTACGATTCTTTTTGCCTTAATGAGCCAAATGGGCTTAACTCAATTTGGGTACGGCCTGTGTAGTCTAAAACTTGGACATATTAATTCCAAACTCTAGGATTTATTACTTCCGATATCTCAGAACAAATTTATAGGCCAACAAATTCTAATTCTAAAAATTTATATATTTTAATTCCAAGATCAATTAGAATTAAATAATTAATGTACGTGTCCACGTGTTTTTGCGTGCGGCCCTCTAAGTTCGATATACGAAGGCGGTGTACATTCATACAGAGACTGAGGTAACCGTATAACAACAGTTTTCAGCCACCCTACGTAATAGAATATTGGTCATGAACCAAAACCACATTAAACTAATTATGTGTAATTCAATCTCTTCATCTGACTGATATCCCGATTAATTCAGTGCTTCATGTGTCATCACTGAATTAATCATTTTACTTGATTTCTGATATATAATAGATCTTGACTTGAATGATAAACATTCCTCCTCGGCCGTGTGTTTAAAATCACTAATATCTCAATCAAGAGGCCAAGATGTCAACTCTCTAATCCAAGATAGCGATGAATCATATATTGACGCAATACTATCATCTCTACGCTTCGCTGCACACCCAATAACCGTATTACTCACAATCCGATTAAAGACTGCATTTAACTGCATCAAAGTGGACAACTCCACACATAGAATAAATAAAAG
>JAKZET010000091.1:0-20856 GCA_023653495.1 Melastoma candidum
CCTCAATGGTAGTGATCAGTCCGACTATACACTGCGGTAACCACCGGATCGTACTTCGCAGGGTTCCTTCAGAAGGTACCAAAATGAATCACGATACCTCACTGGCTCCCCAATTGCACTCAGCTGGTCAATACATCTTGACAGAGTTGAGATAATTCTGCATCGTTCGTCCCTCCACGACCTACTGCATCTGCATACGCAGGTTTATGATGCGAATAGTCGAATTTGACTCAAAGTGCTGCCGTAGACTTTTCCAAACTTCGTGAGATGAGGTGCAACACACAACTTGACTGAGGGGTCTTAGGTGAGAGTAGAGAACAAGAAACTCATCACTGATTTAATCGTTCGTTGCCATAGTTTGAACTCAGGGTTTACCTCTGCCATCGACTCATCCAGAAACTTGCTAGGAGGTTGTGAGGTACCATACACAAACTCTTCGTATCCCCCTGCGATAATGGCTGCCATCACCTGCCCTTTCCAGAGGGTGTAGTTCCCGTCGTCGAGTTTGAGTGTTGAGAAAATGCTTGCTGGAATTTGGATTGGTGAAGGGATGGACAGAGATGCTGAAGTCGGTACTCCAGAGGCTGAATTTCCAGTCAAGCCAGCGGACCCAGGAGAGAAATTTCTAGCCATCACAAGCAATAGTTCGCAGGATCAGCTTAGTCGCAAGACAATCGCTCTGATACCATGAAGAAATTCAAGAAATTAAGAGACGAGCAACAGGAAGAACAGACCAGTGAGGTGGGTGAGCTGAAGAAGAAGAAGAAGAAGAGGAGGAAGAAGAAAGGGAGGAGAAGGATTCTTTCTATTTTTATTCATTTTACCATCTCTCGATTATACTGTATATATAATACTTAGTATGTAACAATAATCAGAATCTCGGGTTCGAGGTTTGTTATAGCAGCAGCAGCAGCAATCCCAACTCCTTTCTGTTTGTTTGCTGCAGATGAAACAGAAAACCCCAGCAACAACCTTCTCAACAGTCTTTGTCATATTATACCGATGGGCTGCAGCTGTAACTAATTTTCAGCTGGCTTGCTGTGTGGGCCGAGGCTCCTCATCCTCATTTATTCCGACTGGAACCAAAGCACACTTACTTTCAATATTTTATGCTTCAATGCATTCTTTGAACTTTGCTCTTCTTTGATAAGATCCTCTAATGTAATTCACAATCTCCCTAACTTATTTCACGGAATTATAAATCAATCTTAACCCATCCTTGAAAATCAAGTCGATGATATGAGCAACACACCCACATGAATTAAATTACACTTCAAAACACTTCCAACCTTGTTGCAATATTTATCTTTCAGAAAGCGACCAACAACATCATTTGAACTGGCATTGTCCACCGTTATAGTAAAAAAATATTCTCCAATCCCCGATCTCGCAAGTAATTTTCAATAGCAAGTCAAATATCCTTTCCCCTATGGGAAGAAACTTTACTGAAACTTACGACCCGTTTATGTAAAACCTAATTCTGATCAATAAAATGCGCAGTCAAACACATGTAGGAAAGACAATTGGGTCAGACAGAATAATGGGTCCGGTCTATGGATTTCCAAGCCCATTGTTAAACGAGGCTCAATTTTTTGTCGGTCCAAACAAAAATTCGGTAATTCGATAAATACCGAATTTTTTTTAATTCTGATCCCAATCCCGATTACCTTTTTAATAAATTTTTACTTCCATTTCTGATTCCAAATATCGGAATACTGATCTTGAAATCCCAAATTTTAAAATTTCGGGATTGGAATAGGTATACCGAAATTTTTGCTCTCCCCTAGTTTACACTATATAATTTTGGCTATTGTGATTCTAGTAGAACACAATCGACAAATATAATAGTTAACTTGATTCAAGGAATATATAATTTGCCAAATTAGTCTACTGCAAAAATCCCACTAGTAAAATCTCGACTATCGACTAAACAAAATCTAATTTAGTCGATTATCGACCGAGGATTCTCCATGAAGAGAAACTAATATAGAGGATTCTCCATTCGATGAGAGAATCTAATTAGTCGATGAAGAAAATATAACCCGATCGACACAAATCGACTGGGACAATTTAATTTTGTAGATAATCTTAAAGATAATATTTTAAGGTAAAAGATCACAATTAAAACGTACAGTAATTGAAGATAACTGCCAAATGGAAGTTGAAGGATGAAGAATAATCGTCATTGAAGATTCTCTATAAATATAAGGCGATTAACACATCATCAACACACAAGTGAGACATTTTGTCTTATTTTAGTTTAGGGTAGAATCTCTAGGCAATCTTTAAGAACCTCTGTAATAGTCTCTTGTAAACACGACAATGATTAAAGACCCCGAAGGGCTGCTTGGTTATTTTCGTATAATTTGTTCTCCAGAATAGTATACACAGCAACCGTCGATGACTCTTGCTATCCTCCAATCTTTCCTGTCAGCTTTTGCAATTTTTCTTTATGTGTCCCTTCTTACCGCAATGGAAGTACGTGCGTGCCGGTTTAGACGACCCGAGGATCCGGGCCCGCTCCCCCAAGGCCCAATCAGGTCGGTCGCGACTCGAGTGTCGACGCTGCGGAAGGGAATTGGTTTTGGGCCCTCCCTTGATTCCCGGATAGACTTGCGGGGCATTTCGCCAATCGTCTCCAGTTCCTTGAAGGCGACGAACGAAAGGCTGCACTAAGACCTCGTTCGTGAATTTTAAGGAGGACTCGGAAGCGGCTCGTGTCACCGTTACCCATCCAAAATAGCTCCGTAAAAATAGTGTTGTCGTTTACCTAGGTAAACTTACGGAGTTGCCACCGACGTAAGTTTGAAAGCTGGTTTAAGTCGGAAAAACCAGAGTGAGTTCGGGGATGCTATTTACTAGCTCTTACATCTAGACATGCGACGATAGTGATGCCAGAGACGGAGATGTACTCATGGTTCACGAGGTGTAGACTGTTGAAACCGAGTCGGAGGACCATCGAACGAGGATTGGATTCTCAACTCAGGGAGTACTTTCCACATGAGTCCTCATCGGCGATGTTCATCGCATACTGTTCCACTACAGATGTAGAGTACGCTTTGGCAACGGTCACACGTGTAAGTTTGCAGGTGTGGAAACGGTTCGGCTCAAAATGAATGATGTAGCTGTGGGAGAGTTGGCAGGTGTCCGACATGTACCTGACATCACGACAAGTATTATTTCCGTGAGTGTTTTAGCAGCCAAAGGGTACAAATTTTCTACTTCAGTGGAGCCCTCAATGTTCGCCGAGGAAGGCGGTTGTGGATGACTTGGAGTCAATTGAAGGGCCTGTATGTTATGAGAGGTGTCGTTGCTATTACCACTATTGGGTCTTCTGGAAGGCATCATGAACCTTTCAAGAGGAGTAATCAGTCATCGAGAAACGTGGTAATAAGTCGCGAGCACGGAGAAGCAAGAAGATGTGGGTAATCAAGTCCATCGTGGATGGACTTCGATATTCCGTTGACTAGGCACGTCGAGCCTGAAGGAGAATAAGGGAGATATTCATAGTTAGTCTCAAGGAATGACCTGTACATGGAGTGACAATTCCTCAGACGTTCTATGGACTCAGCCCAAGGTAGAGTTTGTTAGGATTTTATGGTCCGAAGTTGTTATTATTGCGATTTGGAGAATATTATATTCGCTCGTTATATCGAAGGAGAGAATGTATCTCTTGAGGAAATATATTGGGTAGTGTTCTTGTTGTGCGTTCATGTTCTTGTGCTTTGCATTACTATTTGTCTAAAAGTCTTGAAGAACACATTTCTTGAACCTTTTTAGTCCTCGTTAATCGTGACGTGTTTCGTCCGTAAATGTGTTTTTTGGCGACCATAGTGGGATTCGAAAACGAGTTTCGTGTGAAAACGCAGAATGCCAAGGATTCAGAGTGTAACGAGAATGGCTGCAAATCGTAGTGATTGAAAACAAAACTGCAGGTGATCAGACCAACCTTGTTGGTGATCCCCAGAATGGGCAACAAAATGTCCAGGAATATCTGCGAGATCCGCCTCTCTCACGATCTGATTGTTATAATTTTCTAGGAACCGTCAGTATTGATGGAATTCTGAAATGCAAATGCAGATCTAGGAGAATTTATTGGTGTCGCGGGTGGATCCCGTTTCCGGTTCCATTTAAAATGAATATCCTCCCTTGACGATAGGGCTTCGGATTTTGAAAACGTGTCGGAGTCGCCACTAACTTATTTTAAGTTCAAGTTAGAAAAAACTATAGAGATTCGTTATGGTTCGGGAATTAGGGATTACTTAATCGCATGCATCACAAAGAAAAAGGAGGCTTTTATCGTGTGTTTCGATGTCCGATTTATTTGAGCTCGGTTTTAGAAAAAGAAGTTGTTTGATATATAAAAATTGATCTCGAGCTCAATAATGCTTAAAATGTCTACGTGAATCATTTTTATGAAAATATTGAAATTTCGGGCAAAAAATGCAAGCAACATAGATTTATTAATGCCCTTAACAATTTCTAAGCCAAAAGTAAATTCAAGGGAGAACCGGGTGTTGTACCATTTCTCGTTATATATATATAACGCTCCCGTTAGCGTTTATACCTCACGGTGCCGTTTTTAGAATAGGTTTACGGTGAACCTGGCGAGCCGCTGATGCCGTAACGTTGGTGCGTGCGAAGCCGTCTTCAGAGGGTCTTGATCTTCGAGAATCCAAAATAAACCCTCCAATACTTCGTTATCTTGAACGCGTCAAATGGGGTGCGCGCCTTGGTTGTCCGCAAGGCACGCCCCGTAGATGTCTACATAAAACTAAAGCAATAAAGTAAATAGTTCGAGGCATGATCGAAAACTCTAAAGGAATATAAAAAATATATAATCAATAAATCATTCTAAAAAATGAATTCGCGTGCGTATGTTCAAATAGTTACGTGGATTAGTAATTTCAAACCATGAATTGAATTAAAAAATTCATCAATGTACGTGTTTTACTATGTCAAAACACATTTGCCAGCACCATTATAAAAGCATGAAATCGATATAGGGTACAAAGCCTTGGGGATCATTATAAAAATGAAACAATAAAAAAAGACATTGACGTCAGACCCAAACATCAAGTATAAGGAAATGGATGGGAGCTGACCGGGGAACGCTTGATAAGGAGTTGAGCATAGAGGCCGGGATTCAAAACGCCATTGCCGATGTCGGGATGAGAGGTAAGAGCTGACGAAGGAGTGGGCAAGTCGAACTCAGACCGGACGCATCGTTGTAGGTCGCCGTTGTTCCAGATATCAAGAGGAGAACAACAGTTCTCTCAAAGGTACGGATACCGTTAAGCCTTTCCTTTGCAGCCAGGACACATCCTGACTCGGGGACATGAATAGGATATGCCCATTTACTTCCAAGTGGCTTCATCTCCTTCTGAAGTCCATCCGAGCTTTGAGCTTCGGTCTCAGCTTTCTTAGCCTGTTCCCTGGCAAAATAGAAGAGCTCGAAATAATCTCCAATCACGATCATGCCGAGGCTTCTGAGAAGCAGTCCCATGGGATTTGTTGCCATCCGAAGAATCTGACGGGGCATTCTCATTAATTCCTGGAGCAGCAAGATTGTGGTCATTCCTATTGTCATTATCCCACCCGTTGCCGTTCTTCTTAGGCAAAGCCCGGACAACAACGTTGTAGAAATGCTTCGTGGGTTCCAACGACAGGCAAGCCCTCTCCTTCCCAAGAGCAATCTCCCATCGCGACGAACCACCGGTGCCAAAAGGATTGCAACTTCCGCTGTTATTCACTCGGACGCACCACAGATCCATCGACCCCAAAAAAAGCAGAATCAGAAAAGGGTGAGGGAAGCGGATTTCTTCTTGGGTCTCTAACACCCACACATGGCCCTTCTCCTTGTTGTCTTCTGTGGATGATTTCCTGAAGGAGTATTCGGAGAGCTCGATTCCAACAAAGGCTGAGGACGCTAGAATGACAGAGGTCCTCGATGCCATCAACGAACTTGTTGCTTTGATAACAGCGGCTGCAGGTCATACTCCTGGAGGGACGAGGATTAAAATCTGGATTAGAGAGGCTGTTGTTGTGGTCGCTGGACTCGTTTAGGTGTTTTGCCCGTTATCCTTGTAGCAGCACACTGAGAGGTATCCTCTGATGGTTCGGAGTCATCGACCAGGTAGAAGAATCTCCCGTGGTTTCGAACAATCCCCCACGCTCCCACTTATTGCCCGCCGTTGGAGTCGAGATAGTGCGACAGCAGGACGGGACAGGGGCCGCTGCAGCCCCCAGAGAAAGATGGTCATGCCGTGGACACCGTTCGCGGCTGGTTGCTGGTGCTTCGAGTATGCTTCTGCATGTTGCTCTTCAAGGCACTAAACCGGTGACCGTGATTCGACATTCGACGCTCCAGGATGACAAGATTGACGAGTCAAAGGGGCTGAGGGGTCGCCGATATGGTGTCGCATCTCAGAGCAACCCATCTTGAGTCACCATGGGGTGAGAGGGCCGCCGCCGGACTACGGTTTTGTTCCGAGTAAGTCGAGAAGTGATCGTGCCAAGGACGGTTTGTGCCCGGAGGACTTGGGCAACCAAGCTGTGGAGTCGGGAAGCGCTTATGTTGTAGCCGAACCGAGTGCCCATGTCAAGAGGGCTTTCTCTTGTTATGATCAATTTGAATTTTTTTTTTCTTCTCTCTTTCCTTTCCCGCTTCTGTTCTGTGTCATCTTCAGTTTCCTTTTGGGTCTTTGGATTGTCGGGTGTTTGGAGTGGTTAGGAACCCTGGCGTCTTTTTTAGTCACAAGGACGAATTCCTTTTTCTTTATGGATGGCGCCTTTTGGATACTGCCTCTTCTTCTCAACTTGTCTGTCCGTGTTAGTGTTTTCACGGTTCTTCCTGGGGAAGCCATGATCGCATCATGGGTTACTGCAGACGAGCCCGGCTCCAGCGAAGTGACCTCCAAACAACAGTGAAAAGAATGGCTATCGTGAAACCTAGTTGTGAAAAAAATAAAAAGAAGCAAAAGTAACTAAGGAAAGAATGTACCGGATTGTCGGGTAGCGCAAGTCGCGGACGGAGT
This sequence comes from Melastoma candidum, assembly GCA_023653495.1. Classification (NCBI taxonomy): domain Eukaryota; kingdom Viridiplantae; phylum Streptophyta; class Magnoliopsida; order Myrtales; family Melastomataceae; genus Melastoma; species Melastoma candidum. The sequence goes on from JAKZET010000091.1 coordinate 7,038, forward strand.
CGTCGAGCGTCTGCTTTCCAGGAGAGACGAGTTGGGGGCTCGTGTCGATGGATGACGGGAGCTCGGCCGGCTGGGATATAACCTGATGTAATTCCTAACGAAGAAAGCATAAAAGAGAAGGCTACCTTTTGTGACGAAAGCGTTCCTTCTCTATATCACCGTCTCTATCTGTGTATCTTCTCTCCGTGTTTTATATGTGTTCCTAGGTCTAGCTATTTATGGGAATAGTTAGTGGCTTTTATTTTTTTTTTGATTAGATTTTTTTGTGATTTTGTGGGATTTTAGGTGATTTTAGATGACTTTTATTGATTTTGGAAGATTTTTGAAGATTTTCAATTTTTTAGTGTTTTGTGAAGATTTTCTATCATTTTTTAAGTTTTTTCAAATTTTTATTATTTTTTTGATTTTGTAGAAAAAATTGGTTATGACAGTTGCCCCTCTTTGTGAGAATGTTTGGTAAAACGTTCGAACAAAGATTTATTCAGAACCCAATTTTTAGGAAAGGATTGTTAGGGCATGGCGTTTGTTAATAAACGCTTGACCAGAAATGGCGTCGCACTTGTTAGAAAATGCGTAACCCAAAGCCGGGGAAAAGAGGCATTGCGTCTGTATGAACGCTTAATCGAAATGAAATGAAAATGGTATCGCGTTTGTACGAACGCTTAATCGAAATGAAGGTGGTGTCGTGTTTGTACGAACGCTTAACCGAATTGAATGTGGCGTCGCGTTTGTACGAACGCTTAACCAAATTGAACGTGGCGTCGCGTTTGTACGAACGCTTAACCGAAAAGAATGTGGCGTCGCGTTGTACGAACACTTAACCGAATAGAATGTGACGTAGCGTTTGTTAGTAAACGCTTAGTCGAATGGCGTCGCGTTTGTTAATAAACGCTTAGCCGACTGGAAGTGGTATAACGTTTGTTAGTAAACGTTTAACCGACTGGAAGGTATCACGCTTGTTAGTAAGCGTTTAACCGAAAAGGACGTAGCGTTTGTTAGTAAACGCTTAGTCGAATGGCGTCGCGTTTGTTAATAAACGCTTAGCCGACTGGAAGTGGTATAACGTTTGTTAGTAAACGTTTAACCGACTGGAAGGTATCACGCTTGTTAGTAAGCGTTTAAACCGAAAAGAATGTGACGTAGCGTTTGTTAGTAAACGCTTAGTCGAATGGCGTCGCGTTTGTTAATAAACGCTTAGCCGACTGGAAGTGGTATAACGTTTGTTAGTAAACGTTTAACCGACTGGAAGGTATCACGCTTGTTAGTAAGCGTTTAACCGAAAAGAATGTGACGTAGCGTTTGTTAGTAAACGCTTAGTCGAATGGCGTCGCGTTTGTTAATAAACGCTTAGCCGACTGGAAGTGGTCTAACGTTTGTTAGTAAACGTTTAACCGACTGGAAGGTATCGCGCTTGTTAGTAAGCGCTTTACCGAATGGTGTCGCATTTGTCAGTAAATGCTTAACCAACTTGAAATGACGTTGCGTTTGTTAGTAAACGCTTAGTCGAATGGCCTCGCGTTTGTTAGTAAACGCTTAGCCGACTGGAAAGTATCACGCTTGTTAGTAAGCGTTTAACCGAAAAGAATGTGACGTAGCGTTTGTTAGTAAACGCTTAGTCGAATGGCGTCGCGTTTGTTAATAAACGCTTAGCCGACTGGAAGTGGTATAACGTTTGTTAGTAAACGTTTAACCGACTGGAAGGTATCGCGCTTGTTAGTAAGCGCTTTACTGAATGGTGTCGCATTTGTCAGTAAATGCTTAACCAACTTGAAATGACGTTGCGTTTGTTAGTAAACGCTTAGTCGAGTGGCAATGCGTTTGTTCGCGCTTAGCTAGAAGGTATAGCGTTTATTCGCGCTTTACCGAATTGAAAATTGACATCGCGCTTGTAGATAAACGCTAAGTCGAGTGGCATAGCGTTTGTTCGCGCTTAGCCAGATGGTATAGCGTTTGTTCGCGCTTTACCGAATTGACATCGCGTTTGTAAATAAACGCTCAGTCGAGCGGCATAGCGTTTGTTCGCGCTTAGCCAGATGGTATAGCGTTTGTTCGCGCTTTACCGAATTGAAAATTGACATCGCGTTTGTAAATAAACGCTCAGTCGAGGGGCATAGCGTTTGTTCGCAGCTTAGCCAGATGGTATAGCGTTTGTTCGCGCTTTAACCGAATTGAAAATTGACATCGCGTTTGTAAATAAACGCTCAGTCTAGCGGCATAGCGTTTGTTCGCGCTTTGCCAGATGGTATAGCGTTTGTTCGCGCTTTACCGAATTGAAAATTGACATCGCGTTTGTAAATAAACGCTCAGTCGAGGGGCATAGCGTTTGTTCGCGCTTAGCCAGATGGTATAGCGTTTGTTCGCGCTTTACCGAATTGAAAATTGACATCGCGTTTGTAAATAAACGCTCAGTCGAGTGGCATAGCGTTTGTTCGCGGCTTAGCCAGATGGTATAGCGTTTGTTCGCGCTTTACCGAATTGAAAATTGACATCGCGTTTGTAGATAAACACTAAGTCAAGTGGCATAGCGTTGTTCGCGCTTAGCCAGATGGTATAGCGTTCGTTCGCGCTTTACCGAATTGAAAATTGACATTGCGTTTGTAAATAAACGCTAAGTCGAGTGGCATAGCGTTTGTTCGCGCTTAGCCAGAAGGTATAGCTTTGTTCGCGCTTTACCGAATTGAAAATTGACATCGCGTTTGTAGATAAACACTAAGTCAAGTGGCATAGCGTTTGTTCGCGCTTAGCCAGATGGTATAGCGTTTGTTCGCGCTTTACCGAATTGAAAATTGACATCGCGTTTATAAATAAACGCTCAGTCGAGTGGCATAGCGTTTGTTTGCAAACACTTGCCGAGTTGAATTGAGAAATGGCTAACTTGACTTGAAAGTACTGTCACACCACAAAAGTGCTTAACATATGAAGGTCATACCTTAGCATAAAGGCTTGAGTCTTGAAATCATGAAGTATGCTTGGGATTGTGGCGATCTCCTCGGTGTACTTCTTGCTAAAATGTTGACTGCGGATGATATGAATGCTGGATGTTCTATATGCATGTGCAAAAATTTCGTTTTCACTTTTTTTTTTTTTGAAAAACAGAAACACTTTGTGCAATAGAGAATAAAGAAAGGTCTTTCTTATATCTCTCAAGGCTCACTCAAATATGTTCCTATGCTATAAGAGTGGGAAGTTCGATTCCTTTGAAATGAATGCTCAAGGGCTAGTCGAAAGAGACTTTGATTCTGGTTGTAATGTAGGCTTGGTGTAAGACCATATTTATAGAAGGCTTGATCTTTGAAAAAAGAAAGCAAGTCAAAGAATCTCATCAAATAAGACTCAAAATGCAAGGACGTCACCTTTAAGCATGGTTCTCCCAATGTGGACTTGCTCATCGACACAATACTCAAGGGTATGGTGGCATATGAAAGAGTGAGTTTGTGGAGAAATGTTATAGAAGAAAGAATTTCTTTATCTTTTCTCGAGAGAATGAGGCTTTTGGATTTGAAGGGGTTTGCCCAGATTGGCAAATCGAGATCAGGGTTTTAAAACTTTTGTCCCCTTTTTTTTCTGACACTTTGCTTTTGCGACCGTCTTTTGCCCTTGTGTCTAAATTTGCTTTTTTTGAATGATATTGAAGGGCTTTCTTTTCTTTTCTTTTGTTTGCCCTTGTCTCATTTTCATTTTCATTTTTTTTTTTGAAATATTCAATGGACTCGATTATCTGGAATTGTTCATGTATGTACTGGAATAGTTGAAAGATGCTAGAGTATTGTGTCGACTTGCGAGATCCATTAGGGATATACTTCACACTCAAACTTGAGGAAGTGACGCATCTACATCTGAGTCCTATTCGGAAGTCTAGACAACATGAACTCCTTTTACCTCGATGTGAGGCGACTCTTTGACTTGAAGGGAATTGTGTTTCAAAAAAAACCTCCACTTTGGCTAGGAATGGCTAGCAATGGTAATGTGTTTGAGGATAAGAAAGAATGCTCGATGTCATTCTAGCTAGAGCATTTTCCGTCAAAGGGATTTCCTTCCCACTCCGATGCTATCATGTCTGGATTTCTCACAAGTGTTTGCACTCAACTCTCGAAAAGGGTATGTGTTTGGGGATTGGCTTGCCTTTCTATCTCTAGCACACAAGTATTCCGCTAGGGAAGTGATTCTAACTTTTGAATAAAATCGTTTAGTGAGAATGCATGACAAATGAACATAACACATGTTTTATGAAATGATAATTTTACCTACGATGTTCTCCTCGACTTGATGCCCTGTAGGGAAAGAGAGGATGTACAATCAAGTTCAATGTGAGAAATTTTAAACTTGGAACGATACTTTTCTTTACCGGTTACCTGACGACGCGTGCCGTTGCCCCAGTAAAAGAGTCTGCAAAAGAAATGAAACATTGATTAGTTTTTGATTTTATATATAGCTGGAACGATACTTCCTTTACTGGTTACCGCAGGCGATTGGTTCTTGCCCAGTTAAAGTATCTGCAAAGAAAGATAGCATTGATTAGTTTCTAATTTATTGTGATTTAAATTAGAACGATACTTGCTTTCACCGTTTATTCGACATGGGTTGCGAGCCCCATAGGTTGAGTATTCTAGGTTGATTTTTCTAGTTCGTCGATCCTGAAACAAATCGACCGACTGGGATGGAACATCTCCGTCCATCTTTATTGTGAAAGCGCTCTTGCAGATATTTGCTTGACCACATAAGGACTGTCGTAGTTGCGGAAGATTTTTCCTCGGGAATCCTTAACATTCGAAAGAATCTTCTTTAGAATCGTGTCACTAGGCTTGCATGCATCGACGTGACTTTTGTGGAAAGGCATCTGATGTGCAGTGACTTTTGTGGAAAGCTCTTGACATGCATCTGATGTGCAGTGGATTGTTGCTCGATTGATAAAACTGTTTGTGCTTCATAGACCCGTTCGGAAAGAGTTGCCTCAGTTGAAGTGTGTTGTCTTTCGGTAGATGAGAGGATTTCGTGATTGACTTGACATGGATGCGCTGCCCAGCTTAGTAAGTTGATGAGCTTGAACTTTTAGTAGTTCCAAAGCTTGATGATGTGCTTCGTCTGATTTAAGGATCGGAGATTCTGCAAAGAAACATCAAAGAATAGAATGAATGTTTGACAATGAGGTTATCTGAAAGAAAATTGGAATGTCACCCCTTATGATGACTTTCATAGTCTGAGCTCCCAATCAATGTTGTAGTGAAACTGAACCTGTGTAAAAAAATTAAAATGCATTATTCTTTGATTTTAAAGTGATTGAAAAGAGAAATGGAAGTCCTTGTAGGCATGCCGCAAGTGTGTAACGGTGATCCATTGGCGAACTATCATTGAATTGCCCCGATTCTAATACCTGTAAGAAGAGAAAACAAACGTAATCAATGTTCAATTTTGAATGTTAAGGATTAGAATGATACTTCCTTTGAACTTGCACTCTTGAAGGCATGTTGATTCCCATGGGATGAAGCTTGCCCCAGCATATGCTTTGAGAATAATGTTGACCCAGTTTGGTTTGACGGGGTCATGCTCTCCTTTTCTGAATTCGATGGTTGGGAGAATATGCTTTGTTGTATTCTTTTGACATTGGTGTTGAACAAACTCCATGATGTCATTTTAGTTGCTTTGTGACGATCTTTCCCAGTTTGTTCTTCGAATGCGATGGTGATTGTAAACCTAGCATTGGTGTGGATGATATATGAAACTGGTTGAATGAGTTTTGCTTCTTGGACTTTAACATTCGGTTTAATTGAATGTTCATCGTATGCCTCGTTGGAAGAGGGTGTCCGTCTGCCTGCATAAGAAAAAACGAAATCCAGATGGTAGATGACATGCTTGATTGATTTAAATAATAGCAAGATTGAAAGGAATACACCTTAACCAATAAATTGGAAATAACATGTGTGACAAAGTCGAGCTGGAATGATGTTGTTGCACATTTGAACTCTTCAGGAGAGAGGATATCCAAAGCTTTCGTGGCTGATGAGTAGTCCAACTTTGATAGATACGGGGCACCTCAAACAAAAACAAAAATCATGTATTAGACTGGATAAAGAAAGTTATGTTTGTGGATGCAAGATATGTGTCAACGCTCAATGAACACTTATATGCCCTTTTACTTAAAAAATAAGGCGAAGTTTTTTTTTTTAAGAAAAATTGTCAAAGCCAGGTGATGGTAAAATGACGAAAAGTGAATTCGAAGTATTGAAAATCTATGTGTATCGTCTAAAGATCTGGAAAGAATTTTTTTTTAGACATGCATCAAGTTATGCATATGCAGGCATTTTTCTAAAGTATCATGACTCGAAAGCTTTGAATGTATGTAGAATGATCAAGTTCGACAATATGCAAGCATAAGTGACAAAATGCGAGCATAAAAAGGAAACTCGGTGTAGAAATCACTTCCCTTATATCTCGTTGAACAAAAGGCATGTTAGCGAAATTGAAAGTAAGAGAAAAATGGTGGTTAATATAACAAGAAGCATCAATTCAGACCATATGGACAAAAAATGTAGATAAGTATGAGATTTTCTATCTACCGTCTTGGATGTGGCTTGGACCCGTTCATTAACCGTAAACGGAGAAATCCGAGTTTGGGTTCATTTTAAATGAAAGAACTCGGATATTCGTCCGGTGGTAAACAGGTGGGTACCCACCTAAAGGTAGAGGCAAACGGCCAATACCCGTCGGCATATGGTATACCCGAACTAATCCTATGGCGCCCGGGATGAAGGCTCATGTAACAGGAAAAATCAAGCATTGAAAAATATCGATCATGTGACATCAAACAATGCATGCACAAAATAAATTGTTAGAGTCATAACAGTTTGTATGGCTTTCAAACATATGCCTATCTAGACTGGCTTTTGACTCACCTTGGACAAAAGGTGAGTTGGTATATGCCGCAGGTAAAGAGGTAGACAACCTCTCTCATATGGCAGGTATACCCCTAAACTTAGGTGTCCCTGGGTTTTAGGACGACTCACTATGCCTAGCAGAGACAATCGGAAAAGTAAAGCGCAAACACACTCCACACAAAGCTAGGCTGCCCCCCAATTTTGAAATCGATTTTTCGACCCTAATCCTCTAGAAAATTACCCAAGTGTCCCCAGCGGAGTCGCCAAATCTGTCGCGGGTGGATCCCGTTTCCGGTTCCATTTAAAATGAATATCCTCCCTTGACGATAAGGCTTCGGATTTTGAAAATGTCGGAGTCGCCACTAACTTATTTTAAGTTCAAGTTAGAAAAACTATAGAGATTCGTTAAGTTCGGGAATTAGGGATTACTTAATCGCATGCATCACAAAGAAAAGGGAGGCTTTTATCGTGTGTTTCGATGTCCGATTTATTTGAGCTCGGTTTTAGAAAAAGAAGTTGTTTGATATATAAAAATGATCTCGAGCTCAATAATGCTTAAAATGTCTACGTGAATCATTTTTAGAAAATATTGAAATTTCGGGCAAAAAATGCAAGCAACATAGATTTATTAATGCCCTTAACAATTTCTAAGCCAAAAGTAAATTCAAGGGAGAACCGGGTGTTGTACCATTTCTCGTTATATATATATAGAACGCTCCCGTTAGCGTTTATACCTCACGGTGCCGTTTTTAGAATAGGTTTACGGTGAACCTGGCGAGCCGCTGATGCCGTAACGTTGGTGCGTGCGAAGCCGTCTTCAGAGGGTCTTGATCTTCGAGAATCCAAAATAAACCCTCCAATACTTCGTTATCTTGAACGCGTCAAATGGGGTGCGCGCCTTGGTTGTCCGCAAGGCACGCCCCGTAGATGTCTACATAAAACTAAAGCAATAAAGTAAATAGTTCGAGGCATGATCGAAAACTCTAAAGGAATATAAAAAAATATATAATCAATAAATCATTCTAAAAAATGAATTCGCGTGCGTATGTTCAAATAGTTACGTGGATTAGTAATTTCAAACCATGAATTGAATTAAAAAATTCATCAATGTACGTGTTTTACTATGTCAAAACACACTTGCCAGCACCATTATAAAAGCATGAAATCGATATAGGGTACAAAGCCTTGGGGATCATTATAAAAATGAAACAATAAAAAAAAGACATTGACGTCAGACCCAAACATCAAGCATAAGGAAATGGATGGGAGCTGACCGGGGAACGCTTGATAAGGAGTTGAGCATAGAGGCCGGGATTCAAAACGCCATTGCCGATGTCGGGATGAGAGGTAAGAGCTGACGAAGGAGTGGGCAAGTCGAACTCAGACCGGACGCATCGTTGTAGGTCGCCGTTGTTCCAGATATCAAGAGGAGAACAACAGTTCTCTCAAAGGTACGGATACCGTTAAGCCTTTCCTTTGCAGCCAGGACACATCCTGACTCGGGGACATGAATAGGATATGCCCATTTACTTCCAAGTGGCTTCATCTCCTTCTGAAGTCCATCCGAGCTTTGAGCTTCGGTCTCAGCTTTCTTAGCCTGTTCCCTGGCAAAATAGAAGAGCTCGAAATAATCTCCAATCACGATCATACCGAGGCTTCTGAGAAGCAGTCCCATGGGATTTGTTGCCATCCGAAGAATCTGGCGGGGCATTCTCATTAATTCCTGGAGCAGCAAGATTGTGGTCATTCCTATTGTCATTATCCCACCCGTTGCCGTTCTTCTTAGGCAAAGCCCGGACAACAACGTTGTAGAAATGCTTCGTGGGTTCCAACGACAGGCAAGCCCTCTCCTTCCCAAGAGCAATCTCCCATCGCGACGAACCACCGGTGCCAAAAGGATTGCAACTTCCGCTGTTATTCACTCGGACGCACCACAGATCCATCGACCCCAAAAAAAGCAGAATCAGAAAAGGGTGAGGGAAGCGGATTTCTTCTTGGGTCTCTAACACCCACACATGGCCCTTCTCCTTGTTGTCTTCTGTGGATGATTTCCTGAAGGAGTATTCGGAGAGCTCGATTCCAACAAAGGCTGAGGACGCTAGAATGACAGAGGTCCTCGATGCCATCAACGAACTTGTTGCTTTGATAACAGCGGCTGCAGGTCATACTCCTGGAGGGACGAGGATTAAAATCTGGATTAGAGAGGCTGTTGTTGTGGTCGCTGGACTCGTTTAGGTGTTTTGCCCGTTATCCTTGTAGCAGCACACTGAGAGGTATCCTCTGATGGTTCGGAGTCATCGACCAGGTAGAAGAATCTCCCGTGGTTTCGAACAATCCCCCACGCTCCCACTTATTGCCCGCCGTTGGAGTCGAGATAGTGCGACAGCAGGACGGGACAGGGGCCGCTGCAGCCCCCAGAGAAAGATGGTCATGCCGTGGACACCGTTCGCGGCTGGTTGCTGGTGCTTCGAGTATGCTTCTGCATGTTGCTCTTCAAGGCACTAAACCGGTGACCGTGATTCGACATTCGACGCTCCAGGATGACAAGATTGACGAGTCAAAGGGACTGAGGGGTCGCCGATATGGTGTCGCATCTCAGAGCAACCCATCTTGAGTCACCATGGGGTGAGAGGGCCGCCGCCGGACTACGGTTTTGTTCCGAGTAAGTCGAGAAGTGATCGTGCCAAGGACGGTTTGTGCCCGGAGGACTTGGGCAACCAAGCTGTGGAGTCGGGAAGCGCTTATGTTGTAGCCGAACCGAGTGCCCATGTCAAGAGGGCTTTCTCTTGTTATGATCAATTTGAATTTTTTTTTCTTCTCTCTTTCCTTTCCCGCTTCTGTTCTGTGTCATCTTCAGTTTCCTTTTGGGTCTTTGGATTGTCGGGTGTTTGGAGTGGTTAGGAACCCTGGCGTCTTTTTTAGTCACAAGGACGAATTCCTTTTTCTTTATGGATGGCGCCTTTTGGATACTGCCTCTTCTTCTCAACTTGTCTGTCCGTGTTAGTGTTTTCACGGTTCTTCCTGGGGAAGCCATGATCGCATCATGGGTTACTGCAGACGAGCCCGGCTCCAGCGAAGTGACCTCCAAACAACAGTGAAAAGAATGGCTATCGTGAAACCTAGTTGTGAAAAAAATAAAAAGAGGCAAAAGTAACTAAGGAAAGAATGTACCGAATTGTCCGGTAGCGCAAGTCGCGGACGGAGTCGTCGAGCGTCTGCTTTCCAGGAGAGACGAGTTGGGGGCTCGTGTCGATGGATGACGGGAGCTCGGCCGGCTGGGATATAACCTGATGTAATTCCTAACGAAGAAAGCATAAAAGAGAAGGCTACCTTTTGTGACGAAAGCGTCACCGTCTCTATCTGTGTATCTTCTCTCCGTGCTTGTATATGTGTTCCTAGGTCTAGCTATTTATGGGGAATAGTTAGTGGCTTTATTATTTTTTTTTTGATTAGATTTTTTTGTGATTTTGTGGGATTTTAGGTGATTTTAGATGACTTTTATTGATTTTGGAAGATTTTTGAAGATTTTCAATTTTTTAGTGTTTTGTGAAGATTTTCTATCATTTTTTAAGTTTTTTCAAATTTTTATTATTTTTTTGATTTTTGTAGAAAAAATTGGGTTATGACAGTTGCCCCTCTTTGTGAGAATGTTTGGTAAAACGTTCGAACAAAGATTTATTCAGAACCCAATTTTTAGGAAAGGATTGTTAGGGCATGGCGTTTGTTAATAAACGCTTGACCAGAAATGGCGTCGCACTTGTTAGAAAATGCGTAACCCAAAGCCGGGGAAAAGAGGCATTGCGTCTGTATGAACGCTTAATCGAAATGAAATGAAAATGGTATCGCGTTTGTACGAACGCTTAACCGAAATGAAGGTGGCGTCGCGTTTGTACGAACGCTTAACCGAATTGAATGTGGCGTCGCGTTTGTACGAACGCTTAACCAAATTGAACGTGGCGTCGCGTTTGTACGAACGCTTAACCGAAAAGAATGTGGCGTCGCGTTTGTACGAACACTTAACCGAATAGAATGTGACGTAGCGTTTGTTAGTAAACGCTTAGTCGAATGGCGTTGCGTTTGTTAATAAACGCTTAGCCGACTGGAAGTGGTATAACGTTTGTTAGTAAACGTTTAACCGACTGGAAGGTATCACGCTTGTTAGTAAGCGTTTAACCGAAAAGAATGTGACGTAGCGTTTGTTAGTAAACGCTTAGTCGAATGGCGTCGCGTTTGTTAATAAACGCTTAGCCGACTGGAAGTGGTATAACGTTTGTTAGTAAACGTTTAACCGACTGGAAGGTATCACGCTTGTTAGTAAGCGTTTAACCGAAAAGAATGTGACGTAGCGTTTGTTAGTAAACGCTTAGTCGAATGGCGTCGCGTTTGTTAATAAACGCTTAGCCGACTGGAAGTGGTATAACGTTTGTTAGTAAACATTTAACCGACTGGAAGGTATCGCGCTTGTTAGTAAGCGCTTTACCGAATGGTGTCGCATTTGTCAGTAAATGCTTAACCAACTTGAAATGACGTTGCGTTTGTTAGTAAACGCTTAGTCGAATGGCCTCGCGTTTGTTAGTAAACGCTTAGTCGAATGGCCTCGCGTTTGTTAGTAAACGCTTAGCTGACTGGAAAGTATCACGCTTGTTAGTAAGCGTTTAACCGAAAAGAATGTGACGTAGCGTTTGTTAGTAAACGCTTAGTCGAATGGCGTCGCGTTTGTTAATAAACGCTTAGCCGACTGGAAGTGGTATAACGTTTGTTAGTAAACGTTTAACCGACTGGAAGGTATCGCGCTTGTTAGTAAGCGCTTTACCGAATGGTGTCGCATTTGTCAGTAAATGCTTAACCAACTTGAAATGACGTTGCGTTTGTTAGTAAACGCTTAGTCGAGTGGCAATGCGTTTGTTCGCGCTTAGCCAGAAGGTATAGCGTTTATTCGCGCTTTACCGAATTGAAAATTGACATCGCGCTTGTAGATAAACGCTAAGTCGAGTGGCATAGCGTTTGTTCGCGCTTAGCCAGATGGTATAGCGTTTGTTCGCGCTTTACCGAATTGACATCGCGTTTGTAAATAAACGCTCAGTCGAGCGGCATAGCGTTTGTTCGCGCTTAGCCAGATGGTATAGCGTTTGTTCGCGCTTTACCGAATTGAAAATTGACATCGCGTTTGTAAATAAACGCTCAGTCGAGGGGCATAACGTTTGTTCGCGCTTAGCCAGATGGTATAGCGTTTGTTCGCGCTTTACCGAATTGAAAATTGACATCGCGTTTGTAAATAAACGCTCAGTCTAGCGGCATAGCGTTTGTTCGCGCTTAGCCAGATGGTATAGCGTTTGTTCGCGCTTTACCGAATTGAAAATTGACATCGCGTTTGTAAATAAACGCTCAGTCGAGTGGCATAGCGTTTGTTCGCGCTTAGCCAGATGGTATAGCGTTTGTTCGCAAACACTTGCCGAGTTGAATTGAGAAGTGGCTAACTTGACTTGAAAGTACTGTCACACCACAAAAGTGCTTAACAGTAGTGAAAGTCATACCTTAGCATAAAGGCTTGAGTCTTGAAATCATGAAGTATGCTTGGGATTGTGGCGATCTCCTCGGTGTACTTCTTGCTAAAATGTTGACTGCGGATGATATGAATGCTGGATGTTCTATATGCATGTGCAAAAATTTCGTTTTCACTTTTTTTTTTTTTTTTGAAAAACAGAAACTCTTGTGCGATAGAGAATAAAGAAAGGTCTTTCTTATATCTCTCAAGGCTCACTCAAATATGTTCCTATGCTATAAGAGTGGGAAGTTCGATTCCTTTGAAATGAATGCTCAAGGGCTAGTCGAAAGAGACTTTGATTCTGGTTGTAATGTAGGCTTGGTGTAAGACCATATTTATAGAAGGCTTGATCTTTGAAAAAAGAAAGCAAGTCAAAGAATCCCATCAAATAAGACTCAAAATGCAAGGACGTCACCTTTAAGCATGGTTCTCCCAATGTGGACTTGCTCATCGACACAATACTCAAGGGTATGGTGGCATATGAAAGAGTGAGTTTGTGGAGAAATGTTATAGAAGAAAGAATTTCTTTATCTTTTCTCGTAGAGAATGAGGCTTTTGGATTTGAAGGGGTTTGCCCAGATTGGCAAATCGAGATCAGGGTTTTAAAACTTTTGTCCCCTTTTTTTTCTGACACTTTGCTTTTGCGACTGTTTTTGGCCCTTGTGTCTAAATTTGCTTTTATTTTGAATGATATTGAAGGGCTTTCTTTTCTTTTCTTTTGTTTGCCCTTGTCTCATTTTCATTTTCATTTTTTTTTTGAAATATTCAATGGACTCGATTATCTGGAATTGTTCATGTATGTACTGGAATAGTTGAAAGATGCTAGAGTATTGTGTCGACTTGCGAGATCCATTAGGGATATACTTCACACTCAAACTTGAGGAAGTGACGCATCTACATCTGAGTCCTATTCGGAAGTCTAGACAACATGAACTCCTTTTACCTCGATGTGAGGCGACTCTTTGACTTGAAGGGAATTGTGTTTCAAAAAAAACCTCCACTTTGGCTAGGAATGGCTAGCAATGGTAATGTGTTTGAGGATAAGAAAGAATGCTCGATGTCATTCTAGCTAGAGCATTTTCCGTCAAAGGGATTTCCTTCCCACTCCGATGCTATCATGTCTGGATTTCTCACAAGTGTTTGCACTCAACTCTCGAAAAGGGTATGTGTTTGGGGATTGGCTTGCCTTTCTATCTCTAGCACACAAGTATTCCGCTAGGGAAAGTGATTCTAACTTTTGAATAAAATCGTTTAGTGAGAATGCATGACAAATGAACATAACACATGTTTTATGAAATGATAATTTTACCTACGATGTTCTCCTCGACTTGATGCCCTGTAGGGAAAGAGAGGATGTACAATCAAGTTCAATGTGAGAAATTTTAAACTTGGAACGATACTT